>JAUESI010000018.1:11380181-11392111 GCA_032275145.1 Synergus laeviventris | reverse complement strand
TCTCTACTGGAGGTGCTAGCGGAACGTTCCGTCAGCACCTCCACCCAAAAGTTCGTTTTTTGAGAAAACTAAAAGAGTCGACAAATTTTTTCGATCGCCCAAAATTAGCCCAAAATTCAAGCATAAAAAAAATATTGATATTCCGTTGTGGAGGTGCTAGCTGAACGCAGCTGCTAAATTGAAGAAAGTAAGATAGATTTTCTGATTATTTCGGAAGTCGATTTAGTTGGAAAAAATTAGTTAAATATTAAACATAATTTCAAGAGCATTTACGACGCATCGACTTTAAGTTAAGAATAAAAACTAGAAAAAAGTGCGTTTAATTCAATAAAACTCTACATTTTATAACAATATATAGTTGATTTCTTAACCTCAAAAAAAGCGAGAATGCGTATTTATAAAACTTACTTAACACCATTGGATCCTGAATACCATTCTGCCTTCTGCTTAGATCCGAATTTAATTCGTCCATTTTAGAGTACGATATATATAATTATTCACTAGAGAACCTCACTATATAACTTTAAATATATAATACAAATATATCACTAAGAACAAACCGCTTAGCCACGCCGCAAATAATGGATTGGCGGGAACACACAGGAAAAATGTGTGACGGGATGGCGTGGTGATCGACTTTTTAAATTCTACGAATTACAAGAGCTCTATATACATTTTAGCTTATGTACCTTCAGATTCTGGAAGAATAGGACTGACTACTAGATGTTTTGAGATGTGCGCAAAACTACACTTAGAAACTCTACAGTGCATTCTACAATTTATACTCTGACAAATCTTTTTATCAATCCCATTGTAACTTCACATGGTAATAAGCTTTTATTTTGTAATTTCCATTGCTATGAGTATTCCTCAAAATATATTTCTATCTCTAAGCTCAATTCTAAAACAGTTCAGTTTACTTTAATTTTTAAAACCGATAAATGTATTTTCTTTAAACGAGTACAAAACTTTTAATTATACGATTACATTTCGTAACTTGATACAAAATCGTAAGATATCTTTAGTACTATTTTTTTCAATAACACGTATAAAACTTTGACATTTAATGGCACTTAATGCCGTTAGCATATCAAATACTTATCAATATATGTAGAACTCATTTTCATTTCTTATGGCTACTAAAATATCTAGGAACGGAACCTGTATTCGTGCATTTATTCCTACTTGAATGTCACTTTTTAAAATTATTTAGCAGTGTTTCCGTAACCGAAATTTTCATTTTTCTCTGTGTAGTTAAAAAGTGAATAGCGCTACAGAGCGAAAAAATAGCTAATTATAATATTTGTGGAATAAAATAAGAATTAAAATTTTTAAATTATACCATAAATTGTGCCCAACGTCCTTAAATTGGCAGTTAGTACATAATTTACCATGTATTTTGGCTGATTATTGTTTTTAGGTCTTAAAACTGTATACCGTGGATGGTACGTTGACATTGGACCGATAGTGGGCTCAGCAGATAAAATATGGACAATATCATTAAACGAGGAATCACCCAAAACACCAATAGTATTATTACATGGTTTGGGAGCCGGAGTTGCACTTTGGTGTTTAAATTTGGACGCCCTGGCCGCTAGTAGACCTGTTTATGCCATTGACCTATTAGGTAAGGACATCACTGTTAAGGGTGTTTGATCTTTTCGTTTTATCAAGAAAGTATTAAAACTAAGCAATTTTTCGCTCTGTACGCATAATTATATTTTAAAAATATTTATCATATAATTATAATCTTTGTGAAATAAAATGAAGAAATCGAATGGTTAAAATTTGTAAATAACAAAGTATCTTGTCATTCCAGGATTTGGTAGAAGTAGTCGACCCGTTTTCAGTAATGCGGCAAAAGAGGCGGAAGAGCAATTGGTTCGCTCGGTGGAAGAATGGAGGCGAGAAATGCAGTTAGAAAAATTTGTATTATTAGGTCATTCAATGGGAGGCTTTCTTGCAGCTTCATACGCTATTCACTACCCGCAAAGAGTTCAGCACTTGGTACTTGCTGATCCCTGGGGTTTTCCAGAACGACCAGCAGATGCTTCAACTAAATCGTATGTGCCATTTTGGGTAAAAGCGATAGCTTATGCCGTCCAGCCCCTAAATCCATTATGGGCTGTTAGAGTGGCTGGTCCATTTGGTTAGTTTTTACATTTCTCAAAATTTAGAACTTTTTCAAAATTACATGCAATAATTATTAATTCAACTTTCATTTATTCTCCAGGACAGTGGCTGATCGAAAAAACTAGACCCGATATAGTGAAAAAGTTTTCTCCTATTTTGAAAGACGAAATTGGTGTAATTTCACAGTATATTCATCAATGTAATGTGCAAAGTCCTTCGTAAGTTATTTTTTCAAACGATCACTTCTTCTCTTTTGTACGGATTAAGTACTTTCAAATAAATTTGTAACAGTCATCATGTTACAGTGCCTATTGTCATTAAGAAAGGTGAACAGGTGATTTTTTAAATTAATAATAGGTGAGAAATATGTTGCAAAACTTGACAGAATTTACAAAGATTTAGAAGGATCTTAGGAGATTTTATATTGTTTTAAACAATTGTAATAGATTCCAAAGGATTTTTTAATGATTTAATAGAATTTGAAGAGATTTCATAAGATTTTCGGACTTTATTAATGAATTTTAAGAATGTTAAGCAATTTAAAGCGCTTTAGAGGATATAAAAAAGTTTAAGTTATTTCTTAAAAATTTAAAAGGATTTCAAGAGATTTAAAATTATTTAAGGGAATGTCCAGAGGTTTAAAAAAATGTTAACAAAATTATAAGAAATTAAAAGATTTCGAAGGGGCTGTAATTGATTTCAAGAAATTTGAAGTGAATTTAAGTTCCCTCAACTTTACGTTCGCAATACTTAAGTCTTTTCTCTAAAACTGGGCCATATACCTCCGTTTATATGAAATGGAGGTTCAATATTAGTAAAAAATTGTATTATTGCGAACGTAAAAGTTCTGAAAATAAATTGCTCTTATCACTTACCCTTATTACATATTTTAATTATCCAGAAAAGTTTTTTTTAACCGGAAATTACCCGGAGTTATCTTATAATTCCAATGTCAGTAATTTTTCATATGATTCAACTTTATGGATTGAAAAAAGGTGACAAATTTCCAAAATAGCTGAAATAGGTGAGCAGATGTAAAATAGGTCAGAAAAGGTAAATAGGTAACGTCTTGTGATGCCTGTTATTAACAGATATTGACCGACCCATTTTTGATTGAGCTAATAATTTTTTTACGGGTTCTTTATCGAAAAAGAGAAGATACGTATTTGAGGATTTTTTTTATTTTGCAATTTTTTGACAAATAGGAAGGGTTGAAAAATTGAGAATTTGAGTGAAGACTATTTTTGAAAAACGCATAACTCCTGTTCCATTTAAGCTAGAGATCTTTTTTTTTTTTCATTTAAAAGGTAAAAGAAAGAGCTTTAATAAAAAAAACATCCGAAAACTATTATTAACAAATTGAAATTCTAACAGATCGAAAACGACTTATTTCAAAATGGTGAAATTATTATTACTATCGGAAAAAATTTAATGTATCTAGCGCTGTCAAGAAATAAATAAATAATAAGAAGTAAAAGAAAAACATCATTATTAATTGAAAATGTAGATTACTTTATTAGGATTTCTGTAGGTTGACTTAGTGAATAAGTACCTCTTTCAGTTTATTTACATTCCTCAAATTTTACATTTCTTATTTACACATTTTTACAATATTTTCTTTTCATACAATGATATTTTAAAGTCCCCTTTATCGTTATAGCTTTTTGAAAGCGTGGTGACAATCGATTTTCTTCTTCTTCGTACTCAGCATTTGTCGAATAACAACATGTTACGTTTGGTAGAGCTTCTTTCGCCCAGGTAAATAATTCTCTAGGTGTACGAATAGTATTATTTACTCTTTGCAGACTAGCTCTAGCAGCAAGTCGGTTTAGAGTGCCACCAATTCCATCACATGGTCCTTTTCCATGCGAAGTAGAAAAAAATTGCTACTCAGCTGCTATTTTAAAATCTTCTTCGTGATGAGTAAGATTAATAAAAATTTTTTTGTTCTTGTATTGCCCACTGGAACCGTCGGAAAAATATATTATTTTGTTAATCCCCTGTAAATTAGATTTTATTTAGTCTACTAACTGTCTTTGAAAGATATGAACGGAGTATCGTGGCGTAAACATTCGGACAAAGACACAAAACTTATGAGTTTCAATTCATTGTCATCATCTTTGTAATATATTGAAAATGGATGTATTGTCGCTTGATCATTATTCCAGTGAATACCTTGATGGGAATTTTGAATTATGAAAGCATAATTCTCAGAAAAATCACAAACGACAATACATTCATTTTTCATTATTTTACTTTTCTTTCATTTAAAAATTCTCTTTGTTCATTTGCTAAAAATTAATGTAGTAATAATTTAGTTAAATAGTTACTTAAAATTTGTAAGAATTCATCGACAGTAGACATTAGGGTTTGTAATGTAGTTCTTTCGGTCGTAATCCACTGTTTGTACTTAATATTTTCAATTAATTTTTCTTCAAAATTCTGTTCCAATTGATAAATAACATTCTTTACATTTGGACATTGATCACATAATCCTAAAAAACAGTTAGTAGACTTTACATCACATACCATACGATCTAAATAATCACGATAATTTATTATAGGTCGCGTTGAATCATCAGATTTTAAATTAGCTCCGTCAATTAATAATTTTACATTTTGATGTATTGCACAGACACAAACTGAGTGAGTGCCACTGGATCCTGCTAACACACAGTGTTTAGGTCGTTGAGAAGCAAATTTTGAGAAACTGCATTTCATTTCTAGGTGATTAATTTTTAAAATTTCAAATTATTTAAAAGAAGACATTTCTGCATTTGAATTCTTTTTCCATCCACTTTAATTAAGAAAAATAAGCATAACGTATGGAAATCCTAATAACGTAATCTACATTTTCAATAATGATGTTTTTCTTTTACTTCTTATTATTTATTTATTTCTTGAATTTTTAATAAAGTTATCTTGTCTAAGAAATAAGATTATTTAATGAAAAATATATAATAATCAATTAATCATTTATATTTAAGAGAAAAACGATATCAAAGAAGAAAATCGGCCGTGCAATGTGATACGCGCGCCGGTGTGAGGTACCGCGCTCGACAGCGCTAGATACATTAAATTTTTTACGATAGTAATAATAATTTCACCATTTTGAAATAAGTCGTTTTCGACCATAAATTTGACCTAGAATACGATAAAAATACTAAGAACTTAATTCATGAGAGTCTAACTAGTTAAAAATCTATTTAAAAATTTTAATTTATTTATAAAAATTTCAATTTGTTAATAATAGTTTTCGGATGTTTTTTTTTATTAAAGCTCTTTCTTTTACCTTTTAAATGAAAAAAAATAATATCACTAGCTTAAATGGAACAAGAGTTATGCGTTTTTCATAAATAGTCTTCACTCAAATTCTCAATTTTTCAACCCTTCCTATTTGTCAAAAAAATGCAAAATAAAAAAAATCCTCAAACACGTATCTTCTCTTCTTCAATAAAGAACCCGTAAAAAAATTATTAGCTCAATCAAAAATGGGTCGGTCAATTCTCTGTTCGATTTGTAAAAGAAGGCGGCCATTATACTTAAAAATTTTAGGCACTAATTATTTGAATGGTTTTTTATTTTGCTAAGCAGCGGAGAAAGTGCTTTCCATGCAATGATGCAAGGTTTCGGTTGGGCGAAAAACCCGATTGTTAAACGAATGGACAAATTAGATCCGCAGATTCCTATAACTTTGATTTACGGCAGCAGATCATGGGTTGACAATACAGCTGGAGAAACGATTAAGCTTACTCGATCATCTTCCTATGTAAATGTACAGGTAAACACTAAAAGTTAAAATAACATTATGTAAGTTGCTTTCCAGATAGCTCTTTCATTTATTTATTTGGGGAATTCCATGTCGAATTCACAAAAAAATTCATCTCCCTGATTTTTATGAAACTTGTTATACAAACAAGAAAAATTTACACAAAGATTAATAAAATGGTAGCAGAAATTTAGCCGGTTGTTGCCCGGGATTTTAACAAGGAATTCCATGTAATTTCAAGAGAGTTTACATATTTTTCAGAGGTTTAAATACATTTTATTAGATAAATTTTAGGAATTTTTATAAATTTGAAGAGATTTTAAGAGAATTATAGTCATTTTGAAGAACTTCAAAGGAGTTTAGGAGACTTAAAATGTCTTTATTAAAGATTTTCAAAAAAATGTAAGGTATTTCAAATATGTCAAGTGATTTCAATGAATTCCAAATGATTTAGAAATATTTCAAACGATTCTAATACATTTGGCATGACTTTAAAGGTTTTTAATAGCTTTTAAGAGGTTTACAGAATATTGAAAGGATATTAGGGGATTTCAAGGGATTTTAAAGAATTTTAAGGAATTTCAAAGTATTTAAAGTGATTGTAAAGAATTCCAAAAAATTAAGGGATTTCCAAACATTTTTTTTAAATGTCTAAAAAAATATGTTTAAAAAGTATTTAAAAGAAACCGAAAAAAAATACAAGCACTTTTAAACTATTTTTAAAAACCCTTCAATCAAATCAATCCTTTAAAATTTTCAAGACATTTAGAATAATTTCAAAGAATTTCCATATTTCGGGAGGTTTAACAAAGTTTTCTTGTTATTTCAAGTATTTTTAAATGGATTTAAAAAATTAGATTAAAAGGGTGTGGAAAAGCCTATTCGAAATGTACACAGACTTTCAGTTGTTATATATTTAAATATAGATTTTATTTTTTAAAAAACTTTATTATAGGTAATATCCGGAGCAGGACATCACGTTTATGCTGACAAGAGTGAAATATTTAACAAACACGTGTTGGAAGCTTGTGCTCTTAGTGAAAACATTCCAAAACCTTCTCCATTGACGAATGTAAAATTAGTGTTAAAATCTAGTAACGAAAAAGAGTCTGTAGAGTTAAAAGATCAAGAACTACAAAGGATAAAAGAAAAGGAACCTAAGAATCCCCAGCCAAGATCTAATAGTTGAGGATCAATCTAATTTATGCTTTAATTCATATAGATTAAACTACGTCAATTATATTCTCTTAGGAAATTTATCAATTTGGATTACTATTCTTTTTTTTGAATCGAACTGATATTTCTTCAAACCAGAAATCACTATATCGATATGTAGAGGAATTAATCTTGAAATTTCATCCACTAACTGCAAGCTTATGTAAAACGAAAGTTTTGTACGCGATTTTTTCGCATCTCTGCAATTAGATCTTATCATATTTTAAAAACTCAAAAACAAAAGCACCGTTTTCCACAATTGTAGCAAAAGTATAGGTTTCATACATTAAGGATCTTGTATAAAAATTCTGACTTCAAAGATCTAACTTTAAAATTTGATTTCCTCATTGTACTCGAAAAATAATATATGTAATTCAATTTTTTTTTGCTGTGTTGCTGTACTTTAAAAAAATATATAATTATAGATACTGAGTGAAAAAATACGATTTTCATACTTTTCTTGTAGAATGAAAAGTTTGAATATTGAGTTTAGATTTTAAATTCTTCGTTTTGTGAAAAAAGTAATAAAATGAATTATTTTTTCGCTCTATATACAAAATTATTTCAAAAATTTTTATTTCACTATAGAGCAAAAAATATTTAATTACATATAATATTTTTTGAATAAAATGACGAACTCGAATTTGAAAGCTAGTATTTGAATCCAATACCCTTAATTGAAAACTTTTCAAAATTAATAGATGAACGTTGCAAAGCAAAATATTCAGGCATTATGAGATATTATTAATTATAGATTACGCTTAATTAAGATTTTTGCTTTATCAAAGTCAACATAAAAATATTATTTCAAGCCGTGTCGCCATTAACAGCTCTTACGAAAAATATTAAATTCTTGCCTGTTATTTGTATAATAATTAATTTAGCATCGCTTTATAATTTTTCTTTTTAATGAGAGAGTAATGGATCCAAATACATACTAAACTTCAAAATTAAATTCCCTTTGTTACTCATTATTAGAATTGGATATCTTTTTGCTCTACAAATATTTTTTGTTTTAACAGAGAAATGTGTCTACAACAGAGAAAAAAGGTTTCCTTTTAATACTTTTGCGTAAAATCAAAAATTTTAAATTGACCGAAAACTTAAATCTTTTCGTTTTACTCGAAAGGCATTATTAAAATTACAAATTTTTTGTCCCTGTAACCATAATTCTATTTAAAAAATTTGTA
This sequence comes from Synergus laeviventris, assembly GCA_032275145.1. Classification (NCBI taxonomy): domain Eukaryota; kingdom Metazoa; phylum Arthropoda; class Insecta; order Hymenoptera; family Cynipidae; genus Synergus; species Synergus laeviventris. The sequence continues at coordinate 11,383,804 of JAUESI010000018.1, read as the reverse complement.
ACTGTACAGAATGAAAAATCTATTTTGAGATTAAAACTTGGATCCAAGGCTCTTAATATTGCGTCACTGCTTATCCGAGCGTTATTATAAGCCTTTTGTTTTTACTCTGAGTTTGTAATAAAAAGGAAAGTTTACAAAAAGTGTACAAAGCCACTAGACTATTTGATGTAAATTGTGATTGTTATACCTAGGTACTTTTTATTATAGAAGTATTATATTTATGTGTGCAATTCGATGTAAAGGTATTTTTGCGGTTTTGTTAATAACACTTTCTTCATAATAAAGAAACTTATTTATTTTCATTCTCGTAAACGTTCATTCTCTAATACAAAATCTTGTTCTTCTTCTCTCTCATAAAGGACTTCTACATCGTCAAAATTTCCTTCAGAAGAGTTTACCTCAATAGAGTCATATCTCTCCGCTCGGGAACCGCTATTCCGTTTCCTTTGAATTTCACGTTGTTTTAAAAACTGTGAAAACAATTCTCGCCTTTCATTGCTCGATAATTGTTTCTCGGGAAATAAATTTTTCCCGAGATCGGCTTGAGTGGTAAGTGGAGTCCGATTTTCGTCTGAAGTTTGGATCCTACTTACAGATGTTTGAACCTAGACAGAGACATTTAATAAAAATAAACATACTAATATTTTAGCTTATTATTAAGATACAATTCTAAACAAATAAACACTTCAAAAATTTTTTTTTTAATTTTCGATTTACAGTTAAATTTCAACCTATAAATTCAGTTGTAAAATAAAATGACCTTAATAATGACAGTATCTATTGTTATATATCTGATTTTTGAATATTCGAAATATTATAAACCTGATTATAATTTTTTTTGTCGAAAAAATTCATGAGGATAAATTATTATTCGAATTCGTGATTTTAACCATTTTCAAAATGCTCTAATTTTTTTAATTTGTATCCAAAACTGGTGACTAACGAACTTGACCTTCTTTTTAACCATTCTGATCTAAGGCCAATCCAATCTGTCAATTATTTCGTAAGTTATCATGTTAACAAAGTAAAAGTCTACAGGCGGACGACAGTGAGACAGACACATTCTTAGAAACATGATTTTCGGGTTCAAGGAATCACAAAACGTGGACATTTGGGAAAAACGGGAGGGGGGGGGGGATTTTATACAAATCTAATTGCATTCTCTGATGAGAATCTAAAACTAGAAACAAACGTGAATCAACAAAATTATTTAAAAAAGCAAAAGAACTTTAAATAAATCCAGATGAGTTCAATCAAATTCAAGGTGAATTTAACCAAATTTAAGCTAAATTAAAAAAAAAATTCGAAATGAATTCGATATCAACAAGCAATTTAAAGAAAAATTTCAAACGATTTAAAAATATTCGAAGAAAGTTTAATTGATATAAAAAAATGCAAAGCATTTCAAGATATTTTACCCGATTTTGAGGAATTTCAAGAATTTAAAAGAGTATCAAGATTTTTATACGATTTCAAGATATTTTTCTACCAATTTCAGAGAAATTTAAACATCTTTAGATATTTCAAGTGGTTTTAAGAAATTTCAAGGTATTTTTAGTGATTTTAAAGAGTTTCAAAAAGATTTTAAGAAATTTTAGGGAATGTAAAGAGATTTAAAATGTAGGTGTTACATTAAAATTTATAAATTTTGGGGATGTAACAATTTAACAGAATTTTTTAAGGGCATGTGGATTAATATACCATATGAGCAAATATAAATAACCTCGTTTTTTATTACAATTTTTAGTTTTTCAAAAAAATAATAGAGCATAGACGTCCGTTTGTGCACTGTTATTTTTTTCAAAAAGTAAAAATTGTGGGAAAAAAACCGGGTTATCTAAATTTGGTCATATGGTAATAAATAAATTTGACGGTATTTAAATTTTTTCAGGGGAATTTATTGTTTAATTTGATAGTGTACATTAAGATTTACTTATAATATAATATATTTATATATATATTCGTTTTAGGAAATTTTTAATCAAAATTATTTTTATAAAATTCCTAATAAAAATGAATTCAGATAAATATGTAATATGTTTGAAGTAATTATTATGAGTTACAATAAAATTTATTTCGAAACAATTCAACAGAATTTATTGAAGGATTTTAAAGAAATTTCACAGGACTTTAAAGATTTTAAGAGATCTTAAGTGAATTCAAGGAATTCCAAGGGATATAAAGATATTCTTTAAATATTAAATAATTGCTTCCTCATATGTTGGAGGAAGCTTTGTAGTCGTTACATATTACAATACTTTTAAAATGGTTTAATTAAACTTTCATCAATTGATAAATGTCTAATACAACATTGTAATCAATTTTCCGGATGTATATGTGTGTGTATGTATTATAGAGTGGCCCAAAAATTTACATTTTAAAATTTTCAATGGCATACTTTACAAAATTGGTCTTTACAAGAAAAAAAAATATACGTATTTTATTTAAAAAAATAAATTATTTTTAGTACTCGTTCAAAGCCATTTAATTTTTATTTTAATGCAAGACTAAAAGTAAAGAAACTGTGGGGTTGCCTTAAGGTTCATTTCGAATAGTGAGAAGGCTTGTATGTTTATTACTGCAGCATTCAGCCCTGTAACTTATCCTCTTTACTGGACGCCTTTTGATACTTGAAACCTTTTTTTTCCTTCAAGAAACTATTACTCCTTCCCAGTATAGGTCCTCAGAAAATATTTTGCTTCCAAAAATGATTTCAATATTAGAATGAAGTTCTAAATTCTAAATTGTTTAAACTCATAGAAATTATAGAAAAAAATATTTTTCATATAATTTTCTTAGCACTAAACAAACTTTTTTAATATTTATTTTAATCAATTTAATTTTTATATTATTAATAACTAATAAGAATTTGATCATGATGCAATCATCGTAGATAATTAAATTCCGTATTTTTTTTGGATTTTTAACAATTTGCTAAAAACGTGTTTTTTTCAAAATCAAATTTTAATTTGATTTTTGTCTTCAACTCTTGCTCAAATCTACAGTTTTTGGAATTTCTTTATAAAATTTAGAGGAAACATTCCTTATAGTATTTTTATTATGACAGTTAACAAGAAAAATTTTCAACTTTATTTATAACAATATAACAAATTATTTTCTAGGCTATTGAATAATTCTCTCCTCAAAACGTTTGAGTGTTTCGTTTATCGAGGAAAGTTTGAGTAAACAAAAGCTTCCTGTGGAGAAGTTGTTCAAAAAATTACAGAGAAGTTTTATGCAAAGGCTTTTTTTTAAAATAAATTATAGGTTAAAAACTGTGAACACTAAACTTTAAGCACAGCGCGCGACTGTTTTCTGTGCATGGATCATGCGGAATCGGGACTTCTTGATGTGTTATGGGTGGATAATAATAGGAAGAAACTTGAGATTCATTTTCGATCTTGGAAATTTAAAAATTCACTTTGATAATAATTTTATTATTATAAACTATAAATTTTGTTTTCGCTGAAACTGAAACTTGCAATACAAGTACGAGGAACACACCTGGGTAGTCAGAATAGAAATATTTCATTTTAGTATATAGTATAACAGGGAAAGGATATTTTACTTTACTATGTTTGTGGTATAGTTTTATTTAAGTTCCGTAGAACGTTTCCAAGATA
>JAUESI010000018.1:11348871-11363763 GCA_032275145.1 Synergus laeviventris | reverse complement strand
AATTCTAAAATTTAAATGAATATTAAAGGACATTTCAATAAAAAATATGGAAAGTTCATGGAAAGTATTTATTAATAGAAAACCACTTAATTATAAAATTCTTATTGTTGCCTTCTTCACAGCGGTTGTTAATACGTTCACGACCTAAAAAAGATTAGAGACATAAATTTAAACGAGATTAAAACTATTTAAGGTATTACTTTGAGGACATTTTCTCCATGCAACTTAGAATTTCAAACATAAAATATTTTTATACAAGATTTCATTTAAAAAAAAAATACGTTAAAGTAGATTCATCCCTAACCTCAAAATTATAATCGTTTATTTTACCCTAATTGCATTTATGTCACAAAAAGTACATAATTTCGTTACAATACTGAATAGCGCAATAAATGGGATTTTAAAATCAAATTATGCAAATCATGGGACGCCACTATAATTAAGTGAAAATTAATTTTTAAATCTGTCGTGGTATTTTTAGTTCCTATGATTCACGTGGTAAAATTACAGTTTTATTGTGAAATTCACAACATTACGGGAAAATAACCTCAGAAATCACTGTGAATTTCCAAAAAATTGGTAATTTTTCCACGGAAATAATAGGAAAGAATTACAATAACGGAATGTAATTTTCATCTAAACTTTAAAACTTTTTACAGTGTCGTCAATTCTGGAATCTGGACCAATCTGGACCACTGATATGAGTCACTGACCACTGGTCCACTGCTGCCCAGTGCCCACCCCTACTGACGCCATTGACTGACGCACCTTCATACCAATGATACTTATGATGCTTATGATACTTCCCGCCAATTTGTCTATGGCTGAATCCAAATGACTAGGTTTTCCCGCCAAAGCACTGTTCTGTTCTGGTGATCACTAGTTATCTTGTATCATCTTGTATATTGCTGGTATATTGTATATGCAATTAGGTCAGGTTTTGTACTGTTTAGTGTTTGCAGATTGCAGAATGCAGTTCAGCAGTTGTTGAGTTGTGTAGTGTTCGCAGTCGACTCATACATCATATGGCGCGCCCTTATCTTGTCATCAGAAGCTGTTTGCTTTTCAGTGTGTTTCACATTTTTTGAGTGTATATCTTTACAAAAATGGGGCAGTCAGACGATATTGAGGATTCTACGTACAATAAACATCAAGATTTATGTCAAAAACTAAATATGGACGCTGCATCAGCGTCGGAAGCCTGGAGATCATACGAGACTATTAGAGAAAACTATACACTTGAGGTATTATTCTATACTATATATATTTACTAATCACTTTTCTTGAGTTTCCTCACCTCTTTTTTGCACAAATTGGCAGAAATATATCCTTTAAGATCTGACTTGTTATTCAGAAGTTTTGCAGTTCTGCAGTTTTGCGTGCTATCTAAAGAATGTTAATAACTTATTATGTACTTTTGTAAGGGCTTGGATAATTTTCCTGTGAATTTTTAGAATTTTTCTATTAAACTCCACTCAGAAATTATATTTTTCTTATTATAATAATTTTTTTTGGGTTTACTTTTTCGATATTTAGTAGCTTAGATTATTTTTAAATTATAAAATTTAGTCTACTCCAAATTGTTTGATAATTTAGTTATATTTTTGGAGTTATTTGTCGCTTTGATTAACCTGTCCTATTGAAAGAATCCTCGAGGAAATACTCGTGATATTTTCAGTAGGGTTAGAGAATCGTAAATTGTTTTTTTTGACGCTAAAGTCGAGAGATTTGTGAACAAATTTGAAATGAAAACATACTCACTTCTTGTATTAATAAACTTACTTTAATTAGTATAATTATGTAATCCATTGTAAGCAGCCGAGTTAATTTACTTAAGGTTCTATCGACCTTAAGGAACACATTCTCCCATTCATTATAAGCATCCATATGAAAGCAGTATCTAATTGTTTGTATAAAATGTCTAAAATATAAAAGTCGTATTTAAGCTCTAACCTAAAAAAATTTCCGTTTTACTCATTTTACTTTATTGAATTTTATTACATTCTCATCAGAGAAGGTAATTAGATTTGTGTAAAATCCCTGCCTCCCCTTTTTTTTTTGACAAATGTTCACGTTTTGTGACTCCCTGAACCCGAGAAAAAAATGTTTTTACGAATATGTGTGTCTGTAAATTTTTACTTTGTGGCACGATAACTTTCGAAAGAATTGACCGATTGGATTAGCCTTTGGTATAATTGTTTAGTGTCCTAGAATGAAGGTCAAGTTCCTTAACCAGCCATTTTTGATATAAATTCAAAATGTTAGAGAAAAATATTCTCGAGCGCGAAGCGCTACGAAGAAGTCTCACATTGTCCTGATGAGACTGTTCCTCAAGGTCGATAGAACCTTAAGTAAATAGTTCCTCTCTTCATTTAATGCTAAAGTGATTAAAACAAAAGTAATATATAGTAGCAATAGAAGAGCGCGAAGCATGATGTGCAAAGGGGCACATTTTTTTTCTTATCTACATCTTTTTTGAAATTGAAATTTAGGAATAAAGGTGAAAAACGTCTCATTTTAATATGTTTTTTTCTTTAGAAACAAAAGTTTCAATTTTATCCAGTTTTACAGACTAAATTATTTCTGATAAAAAGGAAGATTTCTAATTATATATTTATTATTCGTTATTGCAAAATTTTCATATTGAAATTCTGACATTTAAAATAGTTAAGAGGATTTCAAGATATTTTAAGTGATTTTAAGAAATTTTAAGAGCTTTTCGGAGATTCAAAGAAGATTTAAAGGAGAGATTTCGAATGTGTTCAAGAAATTTAAATATATTTTAAGTGATGGTTGGAATTTTTTCAAATCACATAAAATATCTTGATATCTCTTTTAATTTTTTGATATTTCTCGAAACCACTTATTTTGTAATTATCCTTTTGATAACTCATTTGAGCTCTTTTAGAAAAACCTTTGAAGTCTTTTTAGCCTTTAAAATTGCTGTAAATCTCTTGAAATCTTGTGAAATCTCTGAGAAATCCTTCAATTGCTTAGAATATTTTGAAATTCTTCAAGAAAATTCAAGAAAATTTTCTTCTAGAAAAGTCCAACTTTTGTTACATTCTATAGACAAACTCTTTGAAAAAAGAGAACTTGATTAAATTTAATATTATTCAACTTAAAACTTATTTACTTCAAAATCAATCAAACTTTCTTTTAAATTCCCATTTAAAGTATTTAATTCAAGTTATTCAATTTTAAATACTTAAAATGCTCATAACTTATAAGCTATCTGAATTTAAATTTACATATTAGATTTGAAGGCATATAAACGAAAATGTACCATTTTCAACGATTGATCTTGAGGTAAACAGCTTTTTCAGTATTTGAGTACATAGCTTATTTAAACAAATTGTAGAATTTTGTCAATTTTTTATAATCCAAAATTAGTGTTTTGAAAAAGTGAAAAAAGTAATTCAGAGGCCTAAAGCTAGAATGACATTTTTCGACTGTGTTTTTTTTAATTTTCTAAAACAAACTTAAAAGTTATAAAATGTTTCTAACTTGTGAATTATTTTTAGGGAGATTCCATTCACTGGATAGGTTGTGCGTTATACGTCGCATGCCGAAAACTGTCAAGTTCGACAGTTGGGAAGGCAGGAGTAAATGTAGAAGGCATCAAGATTTCGTTAACTCGGCTTTTGCGGTTGTGCAATTTGCCGCTGTTAGAGTTTTTCCGCAAAACCAAGGCTTGGGCGGACATGGCAAACATGCCACAAGATTTTCGAACGAAAATAGAAAAACTCGAACGGAACTTCCATGTTTCCATGAACATTTTTAAAAAATATCAAAACATTTTTAAAGATATTTTTAAAACTCCTACAGATACTTTGCGACCCGCAAGATCCAGGAGGCACAGAAATTTTTCTTGTACTCCGTCGAGAGTCTTTGAATTCTGCTGGAGCCTTTTCGTATGCATCAAAGGTAAAATTCCAGCCCTTGCAGATGATTTAGTTAATTCCTATCACTTACTTTTAGTGTGCTGTGATTTGATGTATAGCAACGCTATTTTGGGCGATAGGCGAGATTTGCTGAACCCGGATTTTCCAGGTAAGTGAATAACTGATTATTTTTTTTTTTTTTTGTATTTCTATATATGTTTACTAATATGCTTGTCCTTTTAGGTTCGCCTTCAAACTTTAATGAACAAGACTATATTACACCAGATTCTGCTACCTGTATTGTGGATTTGCTGTGTAAGCATCATGATGCAATTGCAGTTGAAGCTAAGGGCATCAAAGAACATATTTTTAAGAATCACTTGAATAAATTATTCAATAAAAATGTTCTGCGTGGCGAGAAGAGTAATTTTTCGGGTATGTTCGAGATACTCAACTTCGACTTGAATTGCAGAGCCGTAAATAAATTGTATGAACAACACGTACTGAGTTTTGGCGTCTTTGATGAGAGAATATTTTTGAGTGAAGACGCTAGTGACAACATTGGTTCGCCAAGAAGAATGACAAACGTTGATGACTCTCATGACCAATTTCACACAAGGCGGGAATCGGTAGGAGGAGTGAGTATAAATCTATCTAAATATATAAAACAAAATGTTTTATAATATATACGCCCACACTCCACATCCTTTAAACTATCGGAACCTTTTTCAGGGCGTCATAAATTTGTTCTACCGATTTTTTAAAGATATTTTCAAACTGTTTTCAACTTCAATATTTTTTACTTTTTAAAAATATTTTTTTCAATCTAATTTTTGCAATGCTTTGAAGGGCATATGATACTTAACCGTAAGAGCTATTTAGTAAATGGTCTAGTTTTAGCAACAAATATTTATTATTGTGAGCGTAAAGTTGATTTTATTTTATTATATTGAAATACCTTAAAATACCTTAAAATACATAAATTTTTTATAAATACCTTCGAATTCCATAAAATAAAATAACATGTCTCAAAATTCTTTGATATTTCATAAAATGACTTAAAATACCTTGAGATGCTTTGAAATTATTTTTAGTGTCTGGAAATCATTTTAAATGTATGTCGAAATCCATTGGAATTTATTATGATCTCTTGAAATAATATTTCACAATTTCTTGAAATTTTAAAAGCTTAAATTAAATCCTTTAAAATTACTTACAATTGTTTAAAATACCTTGAAATCTTTTCAAATCATTCTAAATACCTTGAAAGCGTTAAAAATATTTCGGAATCCCTTTGAATTCATTAATTCATTATACATGAAATCCCTTGCTGAAAATAATTTGAAATACCTTGAAACTTCTTCAAATTCCTTAAAATTTCTTAAAATAATTTAAAATCCACAGCAAGCTTTGGAAAATCTTTTATGGTAGTCTTTTGAAATTTCCTAAATCCTTCGAAATTAAATCGTTTTAAAGTGTCTTGAAATTTATAGAAATCTTTGAAAATCCTCTTGATGACTCTTCTGAACTGTTTTAGAAATCCATTCAAATCCCTAAAATAGAATAAAATCTCTCAGAATCCCTTGAAATGTTTTAAAATCCTTTAAAGTCTTCTGTCCCCTTGAAGTTTCTTAGAACCACGATAAATCTAGAAATCCTTTGATAATTTGAATCATTTTTATGCGAGCTTTTAACACCTAAACCGTTTTCATTTTTCCAGAAGATGCAGGATTTGGCACCTCCAACTCCATTAACTGGTCGCAAGTATCTTAGAAACAGGGATGCGTCGAGTGTTCCCATTTCGAGTGCAACACAAGGTGCCATACGTTTGCAAGCTCTACTTGGTGGACGTCAAGGATTACCGAGTGAAGGCTTACTTGAAATTTTTAAAAGTTCACGCAACGTAAATTTAGCGACTCTAGTCGAAACCAAAGTAAAAGAGATCGGTGAACAATTTTGTGCGAAGTATACTCAAAACGCAGACGGAGCAGAAGGTGTCTCTTTAGACTTCGGAAAAAAACGATTTTTCCTATCGCAGACGCTTTTTTACAAACTGTTAGAGATGATTCTAAAGGAAGAAAAAAATAAGAAGCCGAACTTCGACATAGCCGTAAGTAGAATTGAAAAATCATGTAATCAGGGTGATAAAACTGCCAATTTAAATTTATATATTTGAATATATATATTAGAGTGGCCCAAAAATGTACATTTTGGAATTTTCAATGGGCTACTTTACCAAATTGTTCTTTACAAGAAAAAAAAATCATTTTTAGTATTAGCTCAACGAGTTTTTTTTTATTTTCTCGATTTTGGACTAGAAATTAGAATTCAATTTATTTAAGCTTTTATGTACTCATTCTTTTAAAAGAATGTTTTAAAAGAATGTGGTGTTAGTGTTTAGGATCAACAATATGCACTGAAGGGAATTAAGTTTATTTATCACTTGTAGATTTACAAAGGTTCAAGTTTAATATTAACAAATTACAGAAAACTAAAACAACGGTTTCTCACTATCACGAATCACTTAGGATGGACACATGCTCAGCAAACGCATCTTAAGACCATTCTGTATCTGCCATCAAATTTACTACTCTTATTGAATGAGGACCAAGGTTTATTGTTATTACCATAATGCTAACATTTATGAAAATTGCAGATGTTTTTTAATGGAATAGGGAAAGCCCAAGTCTTGTTTAAAAAAATTAGGGAAAACCCAACAAATATAATACTTAGTATATAAGTATTATATATATATATATACATTATATTATATATTATTATATACATGTTGAGTGTCTTTAAGGGTTTTTTTTGAAGATATTTTGAAAGCTTTCGTGATTTTTTAAATTCTTTAAAATACTTTTTACGTTCTTATTAAATGAGAAGGTATTGGTTTTGTTTGAAAAATAACTTTCGCTTATTTTATGAAATCTCGATGTTTCAAGAACATCCCCTGATTACTAGTGCGAAAAAATGGTTTTTACGGCGGTGTCCATCTGACTTGTCATTATCGTTGTCGTCTTCGTCGTCCTTATGTTCTGTGCCCACAATAACTTCAGAATGACCCGTTGGATTGGATGCACTTTAGTACTCTTTTTTTAGAGTCCTTCCGAAAAGATCCTCTTCATTACCTAGTCATTTTTGATCCACGGTTCTGGGTTATCCATCAAAAATGGTATTTCAAATTTCATAAAAATCATTTTCCGGCTACACGTGCAAGGTACAAAAAAATGTAAGCAAAGTTCAACAAATTTTGTTCAGACTATTTTTTTAACAGACATTTACTTTACGTTTTATTGACAAGAAACGTTATTATATAGCAAAAAATATAATTTTACGGTCACCTGATGTGAAATACGAAAAAATGTTGGAAGGCAAAATTATTGATCTATAAAAAATCTACAAGTTATGGTCGAACGGTGGGAAATACGAAAATATATTTCAGAATTATATGCACAAAATCGAGTGCGAAGCTCGACGATTAAATACTCCGGAGCATGAAGCGGTCAGTTTCTTAATAGAGCAATAAAGAGCTTAGGACAAAACATGCCAGGTGAGAATATTTGAAGGTTTGGAATGTAATTACAAACAGCCTCTTATTTCTGAAGTGTTAAAGAAATTGTAAAAGATGATTGGACCTGAAGGTTAAACTTTAAAGTATACTATAAATCAACAGTTGTTTATATCAAATAGTAAAATTCCAAAAAATACGACGACGAAGAAATAGTATTCTTTAAGAAAAGTACAAGAAAGTATATTTTTTTTTTATAACTACGACTCAACAGAAACAAAGAATATAGAGCAGCGATTGCAAGCGTCTCGCAGCGTGCAATCCGGAGCGCGACGTGTAATGAGAATGTGTGATGATGTTTTTGCTAAAATTATGCCATTTACTTACGTTTCATGCAGATAAAATACCCTAGTTTTAGTGAAAAACATTTTTATTATTCGAATCATAAAGTTGGCGACACTAAATTTGCTCTTACTTTAATTACTACGTGCCCATAAAACTTTTTTAATCATGCTATCTCTTCGAATAGATATGTAAAGATTCCTTAAAGTCACTTAAAATATTTTAAGAATTAAGAATTGAGAAAAATCCGTCCGCTTAGCGTGCACATTTTAATCAGACGTCGCGCTCTGTGTTGCACGCTTCCACTCGCTTATCAACATTTATCGTTGCTATATACTTGTATTATAATTATTTTAATTTTACATGAATAAGAAATAGTGCATTTTCTCTCAAGGGGGAAAGATGGAACTTCCGCACGCATCTGGTATGATGACCGCGGCGAAGCTGAGGCCGCCATACCACGTGCGTGCAGGAGTTTAATTTTTCCACCGTGTAAGAAATAATATTTTTCTCTATCCCAGAATAGGCGAAAGTACATTGTTTCGCAGTAGGCTTAGGCTAGATAAAAGTGCTCCTTCTATGCTTCTCTACTGCGGAACAACGTACTTTCGCCCATCATGCGGAATTTCGCCTGCGTAAGTTCCATTTTTCCCCCTTGTAAGAAAATATACTATACTTAAGTTTGATCGACCTTAAGGAACATTCTCATCAGAGCTCATTTGAGCTTTTTTTCTCAAAATTTTAATTTTTGATTTTTCAAGAAAATAAAAAAAATTTTTACGACTATCTTGTACGGCGTTGAAAAATGAACATTTTTCATCTCTTCCCTTTTTTTCATAGCGAGCGTTACTTGGCTTAAAGGCCTAGGCACGCTGCGACGCCTACGCCTACGCGACGCAGTTTGCCACGCTGTTCAAGTTATACTCGGTTTGCAACGCAAAAATTTTGGCCCTAGTTGTCTTTAAAATCAACTTTGAAAATTTAATTTTTGAAACATATGACTTTGTAGGAAATTTCATGGCGCATTTTTTATCTTCTTACAAAGAAGTTGTATCTTTTACTGTTGTTTCTGAAAGAAAGGGAAAAAACTGGATTTTCTGAAAAACCAAATTTAATTAACAGTTTGAAGCATATCTCCTCCAATTTTCATGCAAAAATATTCAGAACTTTGTCTTTCAGAGCGAGGTAGAGTCAAAATATTAATTAAATTTGGTTTTTCAGAAAATCCAGTTTTTTCCCTTTCTTTCAGAAACAGTAAAAGATAAAACTTTTTTGTAAGAAGATAAAAGATGTGCCATGAAATTTCCTACAAAGTTATATGTTTCAAAAATTTAATTTTCAAATTTGATTTTAAAGACAACAAGCCTAGGCCTTTAAATCTGAATTTTCGTTATTTATTTTTTGAATTTTCGAAATGTTATAAGTCTATCAATTTTTGTTTTATCGAAAAAAGTCATGAGGATAAATTTTTCAACTTTTTGAATACTGCTGACATCAGTACATAGAATATAATTTTCATATGAATTTCATAATTTTCGTCCAAAATGGCTGGCTAACGAACTCGACCTTCATTTTAGGACACTAACAGAGTATACCAAAGGCCAATCCAATCTGTCAATTCTTTTGAAAGATATCGTGCTCACAAACTAAAAATCTATACACACACATTCGAAAAAACATGTTTTTCAAGTTCAGGTTCAGGGGGTCACAAAATGTGAACATTTGTCAAAAAATAAAATAAATATAAATAAAAAAAAATCTCTTTAAAATCCTTAACTTCTTGAAAAAAAACCTTTTTTAAACTGAATGTTGTCTTCCTCTAAAATTAAATATTTTATTCTTTAATTTTCAGAATCTCATGACGAATGAAGTGTTCCTACAGTGCCTTCTTGCATGTTGTCTGGAGATTGTGATTTACTCCTACAAAAACGAGGATAAAACATTCCCATGGATACTTCACGCTTTGAATATAGAGGCCTACAATTTTTACAAAGTGATAGAAATTACTGTGAAGGTAGAGGAAAAATTATCCCGCGCTGTGGTTAAACATTTAAATTGCATTGAAGAAAAGATACTAGAGTGCTTAGCTTGGCAGAAGAATAGTCCACTGTGGCAAGCTATCGAATCCACACAGGGTGGCATTCCATCCTGTGAAGAAGTGACGTTGCCGGATTCTGCAGGTTCAAGCGAATCTATATCGGGAAATCCTGTTGTGCGAAGAGTTGCCCTTGATCATGGGGCCCATTACGACATACCACAGAGTCCTATTTCCTCTGCTTCGGAAAGGTTTGTGCATTCTTTTAACCCTTTTTAGGGATCACAGTTGTTCAGCAGTTCATGTTTAGGGAAAATAGTGCATGGAAAAAAGGGGATTTTTTTTTTCTTTTAAAAATACCAGTGTAATGAAAAAAAAGATAAATGTAACACTCTTATAAGACACCTTACATTTTTATTAAGTTTATAAACAGTTACAGGAATGAAAATATGTGAATTAAGTGTGAGATAATTTTTGTTTCTGTCTTGACACTGTTGACGCAATCATGTTGGATTTTCTCTTTTCTGCCATTATTACACTTAAAATCTAAAAAACATAAACACGTGTCACTCTCACATTTTACATTAACTAAATGCCCCGAAATGCGTATTACACTTGGGTAGGGATGTAAAATTTCATGAATCTTTCAAAGTTTCCTCTGAGTTGAAAGTTTCAAACCAGAGGAAACTTTAAGAGATTCATGAAATTATACATCCCTACGCTTGGGAAGCCTCTCCAGCGGTTGGCCACAGTAAATTCTCCAGAAAATATCAATTATAGATCGCTATTTGCGCATTCTTATAGTTGCTCAAGCATTGTAGCGCGCATTTTTAAGTATATCATAAGAAAACTTAATCGCAGCTACAAAAAATTAGGGAAAAAAGGGAAAAAAGTGGCGAAAATTCTCAAATTTTGGGGAAAAAGTGGATTTGGAGAAAAAAAGGGGAATAGGGGAATGACTGTCATCCCTGCCTTTTTTTATAAACTATCGCTCAATGACTTTATAAATTTTCTTTACTAAGAAACTACATTTTCTTTATTTTAGATTTCAGTCTCCTGTCATTTCATCGGGCCGAAGTCACAGTATTCTCAGAGTTGGAGGGCAAAGTTTGTTATCGTCCAAAGTATTTGTACCATTGCCAGAGCAAACGTCAACACCAAAAACTAACATCAACACGCCAAATAGAGAAGGAGCCAAATCACTGCGAACAGGTTCTGTGGCACTCTTCTTCAGAAAATTTTATAACCTCGCAGTAGTTCGCATGCACGACTTGTGCACCAACTTAACAATAAACGATGATGATACAAAGAAGAAGATTTGGACAATTTTCGAGTACTCAATCAGAGATGTGACTCATTTAATGAAAGACAGACATCTTGATCAGATTCTTATGTGTGCTGTCTACGTGATATGTAAATTGGTTAATTTTGCGAAGAATTCCTTCACTGAGATCATGCGATGTTATCGCCTTCAACCCCAAGCGGAATCTCATATATACCGGTCTGTATTGATCGAAGAGATCTCGCGAAATGAAAATGACGCTATCGCTGAAGCGGAAAATGGTTTATCTGAACAGGTTAATAATGTGGTTCCACCAACTCCTTCGAATTTGGCAGGAACGTCGCAAAACTTGGGAACGGAAGTAAGAGGAGATCTTATAAAATTCTACAACACGGTATATGTACCTCCATTGACGGAATGCGCCAACAAGTTGGGGTTTGTAAAAGACAATCAACTCAACTTAACATTGAGTCCCTTACCGAGAGGCAAATCGACCTTAAACACGCCCTACAGACGCATTACCGGTAGTTTAACGACGAGAACACTGGATCCGAAGGCAATTACAGCGTCGCCAGCACCTACTCTTACCTACTGCTTAGGTCGAAGTCCAGCTAAGGTGAGACACATTTTTTAAGTTCATATTAATTAAAAATATTATTAAAAATATTTATTAAATTATTATACACATTTTTTAATACAGGGAAATGTTAAGTTTTTCGATGGAGAATGGTTTTGGAATATTTTTAATTTAATTTTTGAGCCAAACAACGCGAGATTAGAGAAAAGTCAAACGAAAAAAAATTGTTGCTTTTAAAAGGTCAAATAAAATTGCTTTTAAACATTTTTTTTATAGGAGCAATAGTAAATCACCAAAATAATTCTTTTAATAATCTTTCAATGATTTATTTGTTTCTAATTTATGGTAAACAGAACAGGGCACGGAACGCCTGGTTTAAATAATGTTTAAATCAAATATCGAGCGCAAAGTGCGATAGAATATTAAGTAAACAAATGCCTCTTCTCATTTGAAATAGAAAAAAAAATTTTTCTAATTTTCACATTTAGAATATATAACACCGAATATATAATACCAACCTTTTTATTCTGTTTGTAGGACTTGGAAGCCATAAACAAAATGGTAATTTCTATCGACGTAAGGAAATCCATTGGAAAACGTCTTCTTTCCGACGATACGGGTGTAAACATGAAGTCAGATCAAGAAATTTCCTCAAAGAAAGTTATGACAACTGCTTTCGTAACACGAAAGCTAGAAAATATATTAGATGATCGTCGCATACAAAATCAATAGATTCATGGCAATACACTATACTTTAAAGCTAAATATCTCTTAAATGCGCCATAATATCCATACAAAGTCAACATAAAATTTAGTGTTAAAAGATTCGAAAATTGGGAAAATGCACATAATGACTTATGCAAATTAAATTTAAGGAGCTTATAAGTCTATAGGTGCAAATTATTTTTTTTTTACTGGCTTAAAATCTTTAATATTACAGGTTAATAACAGTAAAATTAAGTAATCTATGCATGTAAATTTGCTTCATTTTTTATTCTATAAACTATTTTGACAACCAGAAGAAGCAGCCTAATAATTCAAACGTAAACTGTTAATAATTAATTGAAATTTCCTGTTGGAAACCATTTTGTAAAAACATTGCTTTTGTTGATCGGCACAACTGCGTTTTAAAGGTAAAATAATAACTATTCAAAGTGACGTTTTAAAAACTGATAAAACTCAACTTTAGGGTGTTGGGTGCTGGTTTGCACCTCTAAATACGATTTCCTCATTTTACTCAACAAATTTTATAATTAGATTTCTTTCGCTCTGTGGTAGGACTTACTTTTTAAATAGAATTTTCTCTGTCCCATCGGCGAAAGTACGATGTACCGCAGTAGGCTTAGGCTAGAAGAAGAAGCACTTTTATCTAGCCTGGGCCGTCATACCACATGCGTGCGGAAGTTCCATTTTTCCCCCTTGTAAGAAAATGTACTATATGTGACATAGCGCGAAAGTCTGCAGTTCCCATATTTTTTGCGAGAAACGAAAAGTTAACATTTTGAAGTTAGATTTCATATTCTTTGTTTTGTGCAAAAACTATTAAAACTAAATATTTTTTTGCGTTATAGACAAACTTACAGTTCAAAAAAGAAAAGCGCAGTAGAACGAAAAAATACCTAATTATAATATTTGTTGTAAAAAACGAGGAAATCGATTTCTGAGATTAGAACTTGGATCCAACATCCTTAAATGATAGTTTTTGACTACTTTACTGACTGTTTATGAATATAAAAATGCATTACTCTATAGTTATTTGTTGTGAACCCAAATGGAATACAAAGAAGAATTTGAAGTGAAAATTTATCGTAGTATGACTGGTTTCATAAAAGTGGCTTCATAATACAGAATATATGTATCGTCAGCGAAAAGTATCAAAGAAAATATATTATATAAATGCAAGTAGCTGTGAGTAACCTTTGAACCTTGAATACAAAAGAATAACCATTTTCTATCTATCTATCTAAAAATTATGATTTGATTGATATAGAATTATAAATTTTGTTTTAGGGCTATAAGTTGAAGTGTTAAATTAAGGGTGTTGATTCGTGTTCTAAACTCAAAATTCGATTTCCTCATTTTCCTCAACAATTATCATAACTAGATATTTTTTCGCTCTGTAGCACTTCTCATGTTTTAAATAGAATTGTAGGTACGGAGTGATAAACCTGCTAGTCCTTATAGTTTTTTTTATATAATAAAGAGACGGACTTCCAAAGTTAGATTTCGAAGTCTTCATTTTACGCAAAAAGTGTTTAAAGTAAACGTTTTTTCGCTCTATAGGCATACTTCTATTGTAGCGTAGTACATTATTTATAAGAATATAAGTATAGGAAATTTAGTAGTGATAGTTCGGGATGCTGCCTTATAATCTGCCTTATAACGAAAATTCGCTACCACGCACTTATAAAGAGAACTGTACAAGTTGGTCGTTCTAGAACGCCGAAGAGAAAACGACTTTTTAGAAGAAGGGCTGAAGATCAACTCACCGCGCAATGTTTTCTAAAAACAGCCTAAAACTATCCTTTAGAATTTCGAGTCATGCCCTTTAAAGTTCGTTGGAGAGAGGAGGGCGAGCGGTGACAGTTTCCTTCAGATCCTGAGAGTTCTTGAGCCGCTTGAAACAAAGGCCCTTTTTTTTTGATAGCCGATGGTTCGGGGCTGAATGGCCCAGACACTTCGATGAGGAAAACACAAACACATATTACTGTAATAAAATTTATGTGTAAAAAACGTAATAAACTTTAGAAAAACTATAAACTTAAGGACTGCAATTTGAAGCAATACGGAGACTATTTTTTGTTGAAAGATTTCTTTATGATTTGAAAGTTGTAAAGCTCAAATTCGTGTTTTTAAAGCGGTCTGTTTCGAACTTCTCAGCTTTACAATTTACAGATGTTGCTAATTCTATTTACGTGACTGGAACGGAGTTTGAGGTTTAGATTTATTATTCTGGAATTTTCAAAATGCTCCGTGGGAAACTATGTATTCTAAATAATTTCTATTTTAAAAACTCGCTTAAATGTATTCTTATATAAATTTGAATTATTCCCGCTAGTCCGTACAGTAGGTTTTGTTCTCTAGGAACTCACTGATATCAGAGACATCTCTGCTGATATATATAATCTGATATAATCGATATAATACACTGGATACAGGATCCAATAGAGCGATCTGTGCCGATTTGAAGAGCCGCCATGTTCATCCATCTGTGGTTTCGGAACCATTCGGGTGCAATTCGGGATGCTTCGAGATATGCGC
>JAUESI010000018.1:11337268-11348771 GCA_032275145.1 Synergus laeviventris | reverse complement strand
TGCCGCTTGACGAGGAGTCAGTCCGACCTGACCCGTGACGCAGGACACATCTCATTATATTTTAAAAATGTAATAAAAAATAAAGACCAAAGATTTATACACCTGACTACTTACAAGTGTGAGGGAAAGGGCCTCAGCTTTCAAGCAGACAAGACGGTAGATGTATTTACTAGGAAATATAAAGTCAGAAGACTGATAGATATATATATCGAATGGAAATGTGGTGGTGCCTCATTCCGAGGAGTTCAAATATCTAGGAGTTCTACTGGATAAGAAATTCAAGTCGCATAGCCATCTACTGGGAAAATGTCTGAAGGCGCGTGTTACCTTCGAGCAACTGATTTGGATCTATCGAGCGATCATAGTGCCCAGACTGACGTTCGCGGTTCTTGTCTGGTGGAAGGGAACATTACTTAAGACTGCCTGCGACCAACTAGATAAGGGGAAAACACTTTTCCTCAGGGATATATGCTTGGTGAGAAGGAGTACCCTCAGCGCGGCACTAAGGGCTGTCTTTGACGTCCCGTCGCTGGCCCTAGAAATAAAGACTTTAGCCATGCGGATTGCATATAGAGTCTCTTCGATGTGTGGGAAAATGGCGGGAAAGCTCTTTACACAAAGACCTGAAGAGAATCTTTCCTGCGGGGATCTGGTCTATACTATCGTACAAGATAGGATAAAAAAACATGGTATAATTTGGTTCTCGGACGAGTTCAAGACGGAGCAGAGCGTATATGGCTAAATGGTCTATAGGTTGGATGGATTCAACACAGTCTTCCAGGCGGAAATGTTCTCCATCAAGGAATGCGCGAGGGTTATGTCATGGAGAAACACAGGTGAAATCCTGTGGTTCTGAACTGATAGTCAGGCAGCACAAAAAGCATTGAGCAGAGAGTAAGGCTGGTCTGAACTAATGGAGGAAACTCGACAAATCCTCTAAGGGAATTCACGGAATAACGAGCTATATCTTACCTGGATACCAGGTCATGCCAGGTAGAAGGGTAACGAAGGGATAAATAAATAACGAAATGATAGGCTTGCGAAATGATAGGTTAGGCGGCCCCCAGGAACAAGAAGTGGGTATGCCTTTTCAGGAGGGGATTAACCTCATTAAGGCAGGGATCGAAAATTTTTAAAATAGAGATAGACGACTCCATCCAGTTCCTATGTCATTGCGACGCATTAGCATGCCCAAGGCATGCTCTGCTCAACGAGGTGAATTTTCCGTCAGGGAGGACAAGGAAACTGACGGACGTTCAAATTCTGGCCTTATGAGACTTGTCAATGTCGATAGCGACCTTGAGTTTATTAAGCTCCTGAGAATAATAATAATAATAATAATAAAAAAATGTATGGTAATCAAAAAACATGCTTGAACGCACGATGTAGCGCGCAGGTGTTACATTAGTCCAATCCCCGACCTGATTAGGAAGTATCCGAAAAAAGCAAAAAGTTTATCACCAGAAGCCTTGCAGCTATTGCTTTCTATTGTTTCGATAGCACAGATCGAAAAAGAAAAATGTTCTACAATACAAGTAAAACCACTATACCTATACGTTCTTTGAGTCGCTGAATCTGAATCTTGAATCATTTTTACCCTATAAGGTCGAGATGAAGTTAGTCATTGAAGAGATAAAGTGGTATGAACCGACTGAAGTGTAAAAGGAAACTGCTCGTAAATTCTTTTGAAAATAGAAAGGTTAAAAGCCATAAGAAGCTGTGAAAGTGGGGACCGTTCCGGATATTCATTGTGAGGATTCAAAAATTTAAACAAAACTTTGGACAAATTCGTATGACTCTGATCCTTATCTGATGGGGTTTAAAGACTCTAGAAACGTTATAGAAGAGTGGTTTCCTCTAATTCAATGATTTTTTCTTTTTTTGACCTTAGCATGACCTTGATCCTGATCTCATTGGGAAAAACTACCCCTGGATGTGGATTCAGAAACCTCAAAAACGTTAAAGAATGGAGATTTTCTCTAATTCCATGATTTTCTCAGTTTAACCTTCACTTTCCCTTCATTCCGATCTATAATGGAGTAAAAATGATCCGATTGGGATTCGCAATGATCTTAAATTTTTTCTTCACTTAAGGTCATCCATTTTTATTTTTCTGAATCCTTAATTCAAATTTTGAATCAACAAATTTTAAAACACAAATATTAATGTGTGATAATAAACGTTGCTTACGAGTAGTGTAAAGCAACACCATTTTGTTTTTTCAAAATTGTGATTCGAGATTTTTAAAAAGTCACTTGAAAATTATAAATTTATCGATTTTGACGTTTTTTTTAATCTAGCCTACTGTGCGACGTAACATCCGCCCTAAGGTATGAAAAAAAAATTCTTTGAAATTGTTTTGGTGTTTTTATTTACCAACCCTTCTAAAAGGATTGGAGTTGATAACGTTAGTTGATGCTCTGTTTGGGCGGCCCTTTCTTTAATATTATAAAATGTTGCATTATATTGTATTTTAATTGTTTATCATTTGTGTTTTAATATTTTCTAAGAAGTGAATGTAGTGCATCTATAACGGTTTAAGTAGAAATATCAATATTTTTTATTGAAATAGACGGTTTAGAATGAAAGAAATAATTTTATAATCAGAGCAAGATTTAAAATGAAATTGTAATATTTTTTTGTGAAGCAGATTATTAACAAGAAAGAAGCAATTTTTCAGTATGAAGAGTAGGTTTTATATAATATGACGAGGAGGAATTAAACTGTAATTGTAATTATTTATGTTAGGACGCAGTCTACAGGACTACTAATTACCATTGGATGAATTCACAACAGATGACGATAGTGGTGACGATAATTCCATTGTAGTATGTCCTTTTCTAATATCAAGATTTTCAGATGGTTTCGGACTAGATGGATTTTTGGGTTTCTGAGTCTGATTTATTCCCAAAAAGTTCTGTATGACTTGGACACCTTTGGAAATAAAACCACATATCTGATCCGTGAAGGCACTCCAGAAAGGTGAACGTTTGACTCTAATTTTTTCAGGATCTTCCGGATACCCTTCATTACTGCAAATGACGACAGTCAAAAAGATTGCAAATATCTTCTTCATGGCTCTACTACTCTTGAATTTCTTCTATTGTTTAACAAATTTTTCAATGCGAAACTTTCTGAAGACTAATTGTGAGTGAGCAGGACATCCGTTATAATATATTCCCTACATGAGGCCATATTTCAGATTATGTTTTTACGAGGTAATGATGAGCACTTTCTGAAGTAATAACATTTATCACGACATGATTTACAATAAAAAATATCGTTTTCTAATCGAAATTTATCAGTAGAGAAAAATTTAAGAGACAATTTACAAACGTTATGGTATATCGACAAGTTGAACCTTTGTAGATAGTGTCCTTTATGATCCGGAATTCTGCAAAATCTCTGTAGATAATCTATTTAAGTTCTAATTTCCACGAAATTCAAGGTGAACATCATAGTAATCGTGACATCCATTTTATTACTTTTTGCCTAATTTTTAATGAATTGAAATTGCTTTTTGTATTTTAAAATGCTCAGAAATGTATGGAATTTTGTTATAAAATGACTTTTTAACGACATTTTCTTATCATCTATTCATGTTATATCCTATTTTCACTGGAACGTCTACTTTTTCAAGTGTTAATTACCGATCGCACAGATAAATTTGTTTTTTCATCAAGTTTTTCTTATTAGATAGGTAGTTGTTTTTTTTACACGTTAATTTAAGTCCGATTTCATAATTAATGCTAAATTTTAATCCATCCTTTGTCTTAAAAGGTGCAAGCCTATTTTTTTTGTCTTAAGATAGAACCTTTTTGTCTTAAAACAAAACCAATTTTCTTAATTAAAAAATTGTTATTCAAAGTATTTTTTAAACGAGTGAACAAAATTTTTCGTCTTGCATAAATAAGAATCATTTAGTGTTAGTCTATACCGGTGAAAAACACTCTTATTTAAAAAAAAATCTTATTACAGTTGAAAAATTTTTAGGTTACGAAATAAAAAATACGATATTTAAAAAGTTGATATTGAAGAATGAACAGGAATCAAAAATAGCAGGCAATATTTTCATTCCACTTAATATCCATATTGAAAAAATACATAATTGGTATTTGGATTAGTATCTAAAGTGAAATCGATAGGAATTTTACGATCAGATATAATTAAAAAAATAGGATTGAAAATAGATTATAAAGATCGAAGTTGGTGTTTATCGGAATGACCACATTAAAATATGCATCAAAATCATATATCTAGATAATATGCAGGAATATATAGAAGAAAGAAGCGAAACAACTAAGAGAGAAATAGAGAACGTAAAGGATTATGTTACGAACAATTGTATTTTTAGCGAACTGTTTATATGTTTGCGGTGTATGTTTGAGTAAGCGAATAAACTAATTAGTAATACGTGTATGTGTAAACGAATAATTATCATTATAAGACGGTGTAAGATTGCGAAGTGTGTGTGAACAAATGTTTGCAGCTGTTGCGTGTGTCAGTGGTTACAAAACAGTAACGTAAATTTCGTAGCGGAACGATGTGTATGAGAGCGAGAGAGAACGCTTTCGTTTCGGGTGAAGGAGCAGTGGTTAGTCTAAAGAGTTTATTTTTTAGATCGTGTTTGGAGCACTAAGGCAAAAAGGGACTTGATCTTGAGTGAAGGATTGGAGACGAAAAATATTGTGATAAGTGTAGACAAAACAGTACTCAAGATTCGATTATAAAGAAAAGAAAGAATAATTTAATTGATAAAGTAAATAAAGTGTTATGTGTGACCGTCGGAATTAGATATTTATACTTGACAATATGGTGGATTAACAAACTGATTTATTAGTGGTTATACAAGGAGTGAAGCATCGTGAGTCTAGTCGTAGCGAAGAGTCCAATAAATACGCACTATAAGGGTCGCCAGGTGGGTCCATGCAGATCCTGGTTATAGGTAGTTGGCATCCAACTCCATTATATATAAATGCGTGCGGCCTATAATCCCCTTAGTGCACTCGTAGGAACAAATAACTGGAGACTGATTCAACTTAGAACATTTATCACTTTATTCAGTGAAATTTTTAGCCTTGTGCCAACTTGAGGTATAACAGTTCGGGACTATGGTCAAGGCACGAATCTCCTTGTAGAGAAGCAAAATCCCTAGCTCTTCGAAAGCGAACCCCTCACTCCGCTGAGTGACAGGGTTTGGAAGGCTATTTCAACAATACTCCGCTGAGTAGCAGGGTAGGGTACTAGTGTAGGATATCCCTACAGTACTCCCCCTAGTGATAACGATAAAAAGAAAATTTGTACTGTTTTAGATATAAAAATACATGAGTTACAGTCTAAAGCTGTGAAACGCAGTAACATGAGAGAACATTAAAAATCTATATTTATGTTTTAGGCGCGCTAAAGTTAAACTTTGAAATACATAACATAGTTAACCTTAAAAATATAGCTTTGGTTTGATTTTGAGAGTACAGCGAAGAACTTAGCGTAAAGTTTATAGAATAAATACACTAAATACAATAGTATTGCAGTCTGTTCGCAATCTATTAAATGTATCCGCAGTTACATCGGAGAAACTTTACTTAATATTAGCTCGCACTAAATATAGTATAAAAATACTTTCGGTAATCTATTTGATAGCAAGTATAAAATGAACATCTTTGGAATGAAATAAACTAAACATTAAATCTCACTACCTTTTTTCTTTCATAAGTCTTAAGAGTAGGACGAGAACTTAACGAATTATTGTCTGAAGGAATATTACAGACATTCTCGCGCAAAAACTAGGCAGGTTTTAGGTGCTGAACTGACACTTGACGCGGTGTATCGTTAACATTTATCTCATAAACTCTATCAGTAGTGCGGCTGATAATTTTGTGTGGACCGGTGTATGGGCGTTCCAAAGACTTTCTAACCACTTTAACGCACATAAATACATGAGTGCAAGAATTTAAGTCTTTATGGAAAAATATTTTCTTTTTGTACTTGTGCCCAACAGGAACCGGCTTAATTTTCCGCATGTGCTCTCGAAATTCTTCAAGAAACACCTGAGGGTTAGGAGTAAAATCTTCTGGTAAGATTAACTCGCCAGGGATCCGCAAAGTGGTACCAAAACGTACTCAGCGGGGGAAGCGCCCGTATTAAGAACGTTGAAACGTAACCCCAGCATTACCGTAGATAAAGTATGGGTTCAATTGGTATTAGCATGGCACATTATTGCCGCCTTAAGATTCCGATGCCATCATTCCATCATTCCGTTCGATGACGGATGATATGCAATTGTATGGATTCTATTACATCCAATAAGCTGTAATAGAGCTTTGAACAATTGAAACTCAAATTTAGAACCCTGATCGGTAATCAGAGTCTCTGGGGCACCATATCGCGATACCCAATTATCAATAAATGCTCTAGCCACGGTCAAGGCCTCTATGTCTTTAAGGGGAACTGCTTCCGGTCAGCGTGAAAAACGGTCGATTAGCGTCAAACAATACCTGTAACCATTGCTTATGGCAATAGACCAACTATGTCCTTATGAACATGCCGAAATCTTTCCTCGGGGGCAACGAAGTCGGCAGGAGCGAGATGATTGTAGCGCGTTATTTTCGATTGCTGACAATCAAGACCACACCTTTGGAAGACCACGCGAAGATGGTCCTTGTGTTCCTCAAGATTAGCGGAAGACACGAGGACGTCATCAATGTACGCAAATACAAAATCTAAATCTCCCAGTGCCTGAAATATGCAACGTTGGAAGGTCTGCACAGCATTACGTAATCCAAAATTCATCATTGGATATTCGAAAAGGCCAAAAGGAGTGATGACTGCAGTTTTGGGAATATCTTGGGCTGCAACAGGAATCTGGTTGTATGCTTTATGCAAATCCAATTTGGAAAATATTTTCATTCCATTTAGATTTGCCGCGAAATCATGCAGATGAGGTACCGGGTATTTGTCTGGAATAGTCACCGCATTAAGACGGCGGTAATCACCGCAGATTCGCCAACAGCCATATTTTTTGGGAGCCATATGTATTGTAGAAGCCCACGGGCTACTTGATGGTCTGCAAATGCCCAAGACTAACATTGCCTGAAATTATTTTTTAGCAATGGCCAGCTTTTCAGGGGACAAGCGTCTGGCGCGCTCCGCAACTAATGGACCATTTGTGAAAATGTGATGTTCAACACCATGAACCTGAAGCTTTGATTCCTGTGAGACGTTAGTAATCTCCTGGAAATCCGATAGAATTTTGGAAAATATTGAAGATCGATCGATGGGACCAATGCCAAATACGGTAGTGTTCTTCAAAAAACCAGCTGTACCGAGTTTTGTCGAGGTATCCACCAAGCGAGATTCATGCAGGACTGGAACAAGCTGAAAATGAGCAAGAAAATCGGCACCTAAAATAGGGTTCTGCACGGCAGCGATACAAAAGTTCCAAGAAAATCGTCGACGAAGATTTAGGTCGACAGTTGTCCGTTTTTCGCCTAAAGTCGCTATTGGTGAATTATCGGCCATGAATAAAATTGTATCGGTTGATTGAACCATCGCCCTCTTATTAGCATTAAGAATATCAACCCGGAGTCACAGTCTCGAATGTGGAGGCATTTAGAACTAGTATTACCTGTGGTAGCCGCCTCGATACGTACATGCTTAATTAGTTTTCCGATTGGGGAGGATGAGGTTTCCAATCACAAGGTTGTTTACACCTGTGAGCCTTTTTACCATAGCTTGCGTGGTGGTAACAGAATTGTTTCGAATTCCGACTTAAAGAATGCGGACGAATTCCCTGAGGAGGTCCTGAGCGAGACGGAGTCCGAGATCGACTCGATGTGGCCTCAAGCCTATCTAACCTTTGAATGATCATACGAAATAAAGGCTCGAGAGAATCAGAAGTAGGAGCGGGTTTCACAACCGCAGCCGACTGTTGGTTCTGTGATGGGTGTATGGCAGCCTCAGAAATCTAAAAAGTGTTCGTTTGATAAGTCTCAATAATCTTATCAGCCATTTGCGCCAGAGACTGTAAATCCGTTTGGTTTCCGACGGACAAAATCGCTCTTACATGAGCAGGCAGTTGCATCCGAAATTGTTCAGATTTCGGAGTTGAGTCAAAATAAATTATGGTTCCCCTGACGTCAGAACTTTTCCCTTGAGAAGCTGATGCAGGCGGGTTTCAGCAGAAGTCGCGAACGAAGATATAATCCTCTCTTTAATTAATGTATAAAGGTTCGCAGGTCGAGGACGGATAGATATAATATCTTTAATACAAGCTAGGACGTCAGGACCGAGCGACTCTATCACGGTATCAGCCTGTGTTATTTCCGTAGTAATTCGTGTTACGTTGAATGATGATTCGATTTGCAAGAACCAAAGGTTCGGTTCATTTGGCAAAAATTTTGGTATACGCGGATGTCGGTAAGCGTCGACCCGATTTGCCAGACCCTCGGCGATATCACCTGCACAGTCATCATGTGGCACGTTTACCTCGTTATTGGGCATGATAATAAATTTAAGAATAAAAAAAATCGCGTATAATAATTCAACGCAAGAAAGAAGCTCTGAAACCATTCACTTAAAGGATAAAAGAGATCTTTGGAACACCAACACACTAAGAGGTTATACCTAAGTAATAAAATTTACATTGTTGTATTAAAAAGGGGTTATAACACACTTCCCCTAGGCCATAATAAAACTAACAACCTGAAATAATCCTAGGAAAAATGTTTGAAATTACGAGCAAAATTGCCACTATTCGTCGAGATCGAAAAATCAAAACATACATACGCTTGCAATACCGACTTAAACTTTTAGACAGATTGCGCTTACAAAATTTGAGAAAAATCCTTACATAACATAAGTACAATTTGAAAGTTAAAAATTTACAATATAAAAATGTTCGTTGATACTGTAGCGTGTACCAAGATACCACTCCTCAAAGATCAGAGTGGTATCCCCCAGCACCCTGCGAAGATGGTGGTGTTGGACGGAGAATACCACCGTTTCCCATAGAGCACCGAAGTGAGGTACAGCTGGAGGGTTGAACTTACATGATGTCTGGTGCTCCGCGAGGTACCTATGGATAATAGAAACCTTCTGTGAAGCTGCCTTTTCATGCCACTTTCGTTTTGGCCATCACCAAGGTTACCCGTATGGCACCCATTGATGACGTGACTGACAGATAGAAAACGGCACCTTTTGCCTTCCCTGAAGAATTTGTGAATCCATGTAACTCTGCTGAAAGATTTGAAAACCATCCTATTCAACGTGGGATAACCAACGAAGTTATCTGAGATAACTCCGTCCGAAATTTCATCCAGATATGAACATACTCCTCCGGCAGGGACTGATCCTAATCCAAGTTGAGAGTCCATAAATTCTGCATGAAGATTTTGGCTCTTACCGTAACTGGATCCAACCATCCTACAGGATGGAAGATACGAGCAATCTTCGAGAAAACCATCCTCTTGGTGGCTAGGTCCAACTCCACTGGTGTTAAAATCTGGAAGTGAAATCAATCCGCAGTAGGTTGCCACAAGATTCCCAAGGCCTGGATCCTGATCAAAGGAGAAAGATGCCCATGTTTCCCTATTCTCATTTGGTCAGTAAGGCGATGAAGCAAATCCGAAGGTGACCGTTTTTCAGGCAATAGGTCTTGATCCCTTCCTCTGGGTTAAACCTATAAAGTATCTGCTGGAACTTCTGATCCTCTAGGTGGATCCAAATCCGTCGAAACATCTTCTCGATGTATGCTGTAAATACGATGGCATACCTTCGCCAACGGAGAATCACGTCAGTGAGTTCTATCTGCAGTTTGGGCCCTTGACATAAATTATCGATGAGAGACAGAGCATTGGTTGTACGTTGAGATGCGTTAAACACCACTCTCAATTTTGTACTGGTACTGGCCTCTTTGATCACGCAGTGATGCGGAAGGTAGTACAAGTTAGTGTGTTGAAGATCTTCTTGATTCGTTACCAACTCCATCTCCAACTCCAGATGAGCGTAGTTCTGGATGACATATGAGGATCCCTTTGAAATCGTTTCTCCATCTGCAGGAGAGAACGTTGAGCAGCAGCTCGAGAGTCCCCCAGACCCAATGAGCGATTCCTAAATGGGAGGCGCACGACATAGCGCCCCTCATTAGTGCGTTTATGAGTAGTGAGAAAGTGTTTCTCACATTCCTTATCATCTATATTTGCCGTAGAGGTGCTAGTAGGTAGGTCCTCCTGGAAGACAAACCTACGAAAGCTTGGAAGTAGTTCGCAGTCCACCGTAACCTGTACACCTGCAACTGAAAACCGATGGTCACCAGATTGATCGTCGATAAGTCCAGATAAAAGCTAGCCCAACATAGTCTGTTGTTCTGTCGGAGTACCTAGCCTTCCCTTTATTACACCCTCCTCGAGGATGTAAGCGTAAATGTCCGTTCCTATAACCATTTCTAGCACCCCACCCGTTTGTATAAAAGGATCCGCCAACGAAAGATTCTTGATGTGTGGCCAATCCCTTACCGTAATGCCCTCTGGCAGTACATAAGTTGTGAGCTTGGATAGTACGATAGCTCGTACACAAAAACCCTGAGCAGGATTAATGCTTTGGACGACCACAGGCATGATTAAATTCTTCTTTGATAAAGTATTCTTTTGTTTCTCGTTCGTTAAGGATAGCAGCGGCGGTAATTTGATTGTGAAGGCTGACTACTGCTGCCCAACGTTCTCTTAAAATGTCAATTCTATTTTGCGCTACAGCAATTATCACATTGTCCTTTCCAATTTTTATAAAATTGGTAATTGTAGGGCTAATCAAGCGTCATCGTTTTATTTTCAGAAGACATGATAGAGTTATTCGGAGTTTAATTCGCACAACCGAAAGTGCAATGCACATGAAAGCGAGAGAGAAATTGTAAGAGAGA
The DNA here is from genome assembly GCA_032275145.1 of Synergus laeviventris. NCBI lineage: Eukaryota > Metazoa > Arthropoda > Insecta > Hymenoptera > Cynipidae > Synergus > Synergus laeviventris. Next base: position 11,337,859 of record JAUESI010000018.1, on the reverse strand, counting down.
GACAATAGAGTTGAGTTTTATCGCAAAATTGAAGAGAATAGTGGGTTTGTTCGAGTAGTGTAGCTCAATTTACTTTCTGGCCAATCGATAATTATATATGTGAATAACAGATAGCTACCATATACCTCATGTTTGTTGAGGTTAGCAGATGCTCGTAGAATTATAGAAGTATTGGCCAGAAAGCGAGATGAATAAAGAAGGATAACGCGTGTGTGAGCAATATCGCCAAATACGAAGAGAAAATATACTTTATTATCATTAAGTTAATTTAAGTTGATTAAATTCAGTGTTTTTTTTCACTTTTCCAAATTTTGGAGAATATGTCATGGTTTTAATGCCGAGTAGTATACCTATCACATTCTTACCTAGCATATAAAGATTAGATTTGTAAGGGATTAAACTGTTTATTTAATTTTACAAAGGTAGGTACATACATTAGTACAGACCGGTTGTCTCAGACTGACTCTACCGACTGACTCGTAGGGCATTATGAGCGCTAGTGTCGCTCTTATACATATATATATATGTATAGGCTGTACGTTGTCACCTCCGTGTAGTACGCCCTACGTTGTCGCCTCCACCACTTTCCGT
>JAUESI010000018.1:11283355-11337168 GCA_032275145.1 Synergus laeviventris | reverse complement strand
CGTATCCGTATATCCCTAGAAATCCTGTATATCCCTATATCTATAGCAGCCAGCTGTAGAAAGTAGAAACTAGAAAGCTTATTTTGGCGCGCGCGGAGAAACGAGGATCGAGGAGAAACTCGAGAAACATAGAACACATAACCAATAACATAAGAAAACTGACATCTTGAGACGTTTGCGTTTGTCAGTTTGGTTTGGTCTGGTATGGTTTTGGTTTGGTTCCTTTGTTCTGAATTAACAAAAAACACCGTTTATTAAAACGAAGAAAGTCGAATAAACAGTATTACTGTATTCCACTTCTGACAATGTGGAATAATTTCGATTCTGGCATGCAGTCTTCGGACGCCGGTTATATGGAGGAAAGTCGAATGGACACAACTACCGATGACGATAAAAAGGGAGGAAAAAGAGCAGATAACCTTGTTCCAGTAATGATTGGACACATAACTTCAAGCGGCCAGGAAATTCTTTTACATGGTGCACCAGTTCGAGTTGTTACAATTGTTGGAATAGTGCGTAACATAGACCAAGTCACTACAAAAATCACCTACAGCATTGAAGACGAAACTGGTATGCTACATTTATTATTGATATGTATTTTTTTGAAATTCATTAAAACTATCGAGTTCCACGTGTTATGCTGGTTGAAGTTGTGAACGTTCAAATGAACGAATTTTTCTATTAATTGAATTTTAAACTAGAAAAACATCTTTATTTTTAATTGAAAGAATATTGCTGAATAAAATAGAATTGGTAAAAAATATTTCGTTCATTTTAACGTTAAAAACTTATGATACATCCAGGTACATCATGAGTTCCTTTTTTTTAGTAGCTTTCCAAGCACTGTTTACATTAATTTTATTTGTCATTTACCTAGGTATAATTAAGGCAATCAAGTGGAATTCTCCAGAGGACGAAGGTGACACAAAAGAACAAATACTAAACATCAACTCCTATGTTCGTGTCTTTGGACTTCCCCGAGAGCAAGATGGAGAGAAGCACGTTTTGATTCTACGAATTTGTCCTCTGAAGAGCCTGAATGAGTTGGTAAATCATTTATTGGAAGTGGTTTACGTTGCACAATCTAGTAATAGTAGTAATACTCAATTTCCAATGAAAAAAGTTGGTGGTATGGCTGACACGACCGCAGCAATACAAAACCTTGAGTTCGCTGGAATGGATAAAGATCAGGCTGTCGTCTTTAATATTATAACATCCGATGATTCGGAAAGTGGAATAGAGAGAGAACAAATAAAAAATAAAGTACCTGGTAACTTGGTCTCTAAAGTGGACGAAATACTTGAGTTCCTTGCTGGTGAGGGACACATTTATACAACACGTACTGATAATCACTTCAAAGCTACTTAATTTCTGTTGATTTATATTTATCTGCTTACGAGATACTTTGAAATTATTTATTAAGCTATCTCGAATGAGAATGAAGTTTCAATTTTTTGCTTAAAGTAAGGGAATACTAGTTACTTTAATTAATTAAAATAATTACGATGACCCCGTGTTTGGAATATTTATGTTTGTAAATGATTCGTCTTTTCTTTTAAAATGTTATTTTATTAGAATGTGAGAAGATATCTCTTATCGCTAAATGTAGTTTTCAGAAACGCTTAAACTTCAAAGCTACTTGTATCTTGCAAAGTTAATCACTATCTTCAAAAGTTATATGTAAGATTAAATTTCGTATAATTATCTAAAAGTACAGCTAAATATTTAAATAAAGTTTGTATTTTTGATATCGGCTTATTTTATTTACAATTATTCCTACAAGTTATACAAATTATTATTTATGTTTTATAATTAAAATCCCATTAATTATTATGAGATTTATTGAATAGCTCATCTCTACATATATCTAAATTATAATGATATTAATAGATATATATTTATATATGATATGTACTCTCGGTAAGTTCAATTATTACATATACTAATAATTGTAAATTTACAACTTTAAAAGAAGTAATTTGATAAGTTTTGTTATAATTAAAAAACGCAGTAAACATTTACAGAACATTTTTTTACAGTCTAATATCTGCTAATATTATTTTATGACTATCTGCTGCATCGAAAGTTGCCAGTGTTGCCACTTGCCAATCAGAATAATCAGATAATCACTGCTTGCCACACAGCTGCACACGGCCCACCCCACCTGACCCCACCGCGGCACCGCGCTGTTCAGCTGTTGAGCGATGACATTGTTGCGTTCAAATTAATTGTTTAGCGGTTAATTTTGAACCTTCTGTCAACAATTAAGATTGGTGTTGTGTGTGATTTTAATTAAATAGTGCAGATAATGTTTAATTTCAACTGAGCGTGTCTTCTATGAATTTAAAGTGAACAAAATGAATGCAGGTCGCTTTTTAAGGTTATGCTGCACCGGCAAACCTCACTTTTATAAAGTACAAAGGTTTTACACAAATAGGAATATTTTAAGATTAAAAGAAAGGGGAATATTTGAGGATTTATTTCCGAATCAAAGTGCGTAAGTATAATTATTTTTCAACAGAATTTATTATTTGGAAAGAGTATAATTCAAATTATGAGACCTCGGAGTCGCGCAACAATACAGATATATCTTTAGAGTATTGCAACTAAGAATCCTAAAAAATGTCATTTATTTAAGTTTATGAGTAGCAAAAACTTGAATAAAAAAATTTTAAAATACTTGGAAAAAATTTCCGATTTATTTGTTAACAATTATGTATGCTTTGCTACTGTATATAAAGAATTAATCTTAATTTATTGTAAATTTTCAGAAATGAAATAATAGACCTTTTTAAAACATCGTCACAATGTGTCTATGCTGGTTTCGATCCTACTGCAGACAGTTTGCACGTTGGGAACTTGTCAGTTCTGATGAATCTTCTACATTGGCAGAGAGCAGGTCACCAAGTAATAGCATTAGTCGGCGGAGCTACAGGATTAATAGGCGATCCAAGCCACAGAAAATCGGAACGTATTGAAATGGAGACATTTATAGCAGAAGAAAACCTTAATTTAATTAAAAGAAACATCAAAACTATATTCGAAAACCATGAAAAATATTTTTGGACGGATCCAAATTCCAAATTGAAACCAATAAAAATTGTCAATAATATAGATTGGTACTCTGGCGTGAACGTAATTGAATTTATTCGACGTGTTGGGAAGCATTTCAGACTTGGAACAATGTTGGGCAGAACTTCCGTTCAATCACGGTTGAATTCTGATTCCGGTATGAGCTTTACAGAATTTACTTATCAGGTTTTCCAGGCTTACGATTGGCTGCATCTACTCAAGACTTACGATTGTCGTTTTCAAATCGGTGGCAGTGATCAAATGGGAAATATCGTAGCTGGGCACGATTTGATTAGCAGAACTGCCAAAACAAGTGTGTATGGATTAACATTACCACTTATAACTTCAGAAGGTGGCAAGAAATTTGGAAAATCAATAGGAAATGCTGTTTGGTTGTCTGCAAACAGAAGCTCTAGTTTCCAACTGTATCAATTTTTTATGAGGACTACAGACGCCGATGTGGAAAAGTTTCTGAAATTACTTACCTTTTCATCACTACGAAAGATTAATGAAATTATGGAGTCTCAGAAAGAAGACCCTGGAAAACGGGAAGCTCAGAAATTATTGGCTGAACAAGTTACTATACTTGTACATGGAGGTACATATTTATTGACACTTACTTAATTACAAAAAATATCTTTATCCATACACAAATAATAACTATTTTTTCAGAAGAGGGATTGGAATCTGCAAAACGCATTACTGCACTACTTTACGAGAATTCAATAGAATCCCTCGCAAAAATGAGTGCCGAAGATGTGTTTGAAGCATTTGAAGGAGCGACTCTAAGCGAGATAATAAGCGAACCAGGATTAACTGCTTATGAATTGGCAATGAAAGCTAATTGTTTCAAAACTGAAAACGATGCTCTAAGGATCATTCCAGCTGGCGGATTTCAAATCAACCACCAAAAAATAACAAATATAAATGAAGTGATCACTCCAGGAATTCATATACTATCGAATAGATTAACTTTGCTAAGAGTCGGTAAGAAAACTTACCACATTGTTAAGTGGATGTTATAAATTACAAATAGGTACAAAGAAATAAATTATCTATTAAAATAAGACAGTCTTTAACGATTAATATTTTTCATTAATTTTTTTTTTATTTTTCTATTATGCTTGTAAAGTTAAGAGAATTTTTTGAATATAGTTCTTTAGAAGGGGGAAGTCTTGATTCGTTTGATTCATTATTTCTTTTAATTCGGCGTTTAGTACTCGCTGATTGTTCATTTCTTCACTTAAAGCAGCCTCTGATTTAAAAGTCATTTTATATCGACCGTTTTTCAAATCCTGAAGCATCGAGGCTTTGCGCTGTTTTCTTACTAATGTTTCCAGGTTCTGAAATTGTTAAAATTTTCCCATATAAAATTATATAAATAATAAATCAATACGAATAAGACAACGCACATGATACTTTATAAGTTCAGCTTCCGTTATTTGCTTCTCAATATTCGGAATTATATCTTCATTCTCTTTCAAAATTCTCTGGTCTTCTGTCAATTTTTCCAGTCCTTTCTTTTGTTCTGTTTCCAATAGCACAATATTATTTTCAATTTGCTTCGTTTCCTGTAATTTAAAAAATGATGCTCTAGTTTTAATGGAAAAATTAATTTTGACCCTACACTTACTTTTACAATTTGTTTAATTTTCGTTTTTTGATCGTCCAACCGCTTGCGCAGAACAATTCGTTGGTTATGTACTCCTTTTGGGTTTTTCTTTTCCTTGGCTAATGCTCCATCCATAATAACATCTCTTCTCGAAATGCAAAATTCCATGTCCTGTATCAGCTTCTCCTGAATCTTTTTTAAATGTGATAAACGCATTTCCATCTTGTGTATTTCACTTTTCATTATTGCTACATCTCCGCCTGAACTTCGTTCTTCTTTGAAGGATTTACTAGTTTCAAGTGCTAATTGAACCTAAAAGTGAATTAGTAACTAGTAAAAATGTATGATTTCCAAGTTAAAGCATTCGCATGTGAATTATTCTACCTTTTTCTCCCAGGATAGACTCTCGCGTTGCAGACTGAGCAATTGATCTCTAAGAACTGCTTTTTCGTTTATAAGATATTTAATTTTACTTTGTAGCTTTATAAGGTCTATTTCTTCGTCCTGAAGAGATTTGACGTATTTGCTTTTGGTCGTATAGTTTTTACTTTCCAATTCATCCTTTAAGTCTCTCTGAGCAGCAAGATGACTATTTATTTGCGTTAGTCTTTGTTGGAACAAGCTTATTCTTCTCTCTATGTTCGCTTTTTCTTTGTTCTGTTTATCCAAGTCAAATTCAATTTTCAAGTTCTTCTGTTCCACAACTGTTATCTGTTTGCTGAGAAGATTAAGTTCTTGTGTCTGAGAATTTCTTTGTTGACTTAGTGTAACTATATTTCCTTCTTGACGTAACCAGAATTGTTTTAATTTTTGATTTTTTATCTCGATATCTTCTATGTTTCTTTCTAAAGCATTAATCTTCAAATCCAATGGGTTGCTTTCTTCACCATTTGTTGATAGAATCTATAATAAAAAAAAATATTTAATAGATTTGCAGTTGAAATATATTTGAACATAAATGTTTATTTTAGTAGCTTGTTACCTCATCTATTTTTTTGTTTAATGAAACAACTTTTCGTTGCTTTTGTTCGATCAGAGTATCACACCTGGATATTTCTGCTTGCATTTGATCTATCTCCTTTTCTTTTTCCATATTTCTCTTAGTAATATCTTCCAAATCAGATTTTTCGTTATCAATGGAAGACTTGAGTTTCTCTATTTCGAGTATATTTTTTCCATACATGTTTTCGGCTTGAATCAGCAACAATTCTTGTTCTTGATTTAAATCTTTAGCTTCACATAATAATATATTTAAGTGTCGAACTGCCTTGTCGTGTGTAACTTTATCATCTAAATTCGACAAAAATTTATCTTCCATATTTATTTTCTGATTTGCAATTTTCCCGAAAGTTTTATCTACAGTTTTCTCTTCATTTTCGTATTGCTGGTACTCCTACGCAGAAAATTTTTTTCTTAAATATTGAACTTGCTTTCTACAAAATGTATAAGTTGAAATCTATCCGGAAAAAAATCCAGAAGATTTTAAAAATTGTGAAACGTACCAAAATTGAATTCTCATATTCTTTCTGACTTTGTTCCACAAGCCTCGTAAGTTTCGCAAATTGGGACTCTAAGTTATCGATTTTATTCCTCTCTCCAGAAATTACTTTCATTACACATTTCATATCCTCCTCTATTCTTAACTGAATCGACATAAGTTGTTCATTGTTCTCCATTTCTTTGTTCGAATCTTTCTTTAGCTTATCTATTTGCGTTTGTAGGTTTTGGAAAGACTCGCGTATTTTTCTACAAAAGAATCACACGACGTTAAGAATTTAAAAATTTCAATTTGAAATAATTAAAACCATTCTTTGTTTAATTTGTATAGATATTTTCAATATGTTTACCTTTGTTCAGAGCAGAGTTGGTCATTAATACTATCTCGTTGACTAATGCAAGCTAAAACACTGTTCCAAGTACTCAGCAAATTTTTGTGATCCCTTTGCAACGCTTCTAAATCCGCATTTGCATCGGCTATAGTTTGAGCAACAACTATCTTTTCTTTATCTTTCAGTTGCAACTGCTCGTCTAGATACCGAATTTCTTCCTCTATTTTATGAACCTCATTCATCAGCTTAAACAAAATATAATCTCTTCTCTGCTTTTGTTGAATCAAATCTTTCCGTATTGATGCATCTTTTTCCGATACTCTTTGAGACACTAATAAATCTTTGTTTATTTCCTTCTCCCATTCAATAAATGCTGCTTCAAGGTTTGCTAAGCTTGACAAATTTTGAATAAGTTTGCTCTCCTTTAATTTTTCTTCCTGTAATTCCTTGGAAAGTTTCTTATGCAATTCTTTCAGCTCTTTTACTTGTTGATCATTGTCTTCATATAATGACTTCACTTTACATAACATCGATTGGTAATTTTCCAAAGCTTTTTGTTGACAAGCAATTTCTGATTGAGCATTGTACAATTTTTGATCTTCTACTTCGCATGTCTTGGAGACAACTTTTATTGCTGCTTCCTGTTTATAAATTGAATTAATTTTAAATATAAGAATTCGAAATTATAAAGATACATACTTATTATTATTGCTTATATTATTATGAGGTCTAAAACACATACAATGTCGAAGATTTCATCTGATAACTTATTACTAATTCGAGTAAGATGAGCTTGAAGAGCGCATTGAAATCTTTTCATTAGTGGATCATTCGGCTCCAAAATTTGAAACTGATCTGGGTTCTGTTCTCTTATCCATAATTGTTTAGTGACTTTTGGACGATTCTCCTCAAAAGACATAGCAGAACTTTTTTCGATAATCCTTGAATAAAATTCGTATTCTTCCACTGGAGATTCCATACTTTCTACTTTCATTTCACTCATGACTGAAGTGGAATTAAGTGAAAAAATAGGTGAGTATAGAAGATTATAATTTATTAAGTAATTAAGTATATTGACTTTTTTAATAATAGATGAATAGTAAACAATAATTACTACAATTAAAACGGGAAGTATACTTTATGACAGGAGGAAAGGAAAACTGGTATCTATCTGGTTACTATGACAACGTATAACATGTGAGTTTTGGGCTTTGACCAAAGATTTGATTCATTATTATAGTTCTCCGACTCATTAAAACATTATAATAAATGTAATAAAACTGTTTATTATTATTTTAACCATATATAAACGATTTCATCTCTTTTTATGCTCTTATTAATTAAAGATATATATGAAAATAATTTTCCTATTTAAACATTGTGTAGTCAAAAACATTTAAAACAATTTTAAGATTCAGGACATAAAACTATGGTTTATGTCGGTAATATTTTGCCTCGGAACTGCGAAACCATGTGGAACATTGCCGACAGTGCCGGCTTCAAAAGGGGTGTCACCGCGGTCGCGGTGTCAAATGTCAGTTTGTGGAACTGGAAACATGCAAGTGCGAACTGTCATCCACTCATGCGAAATACTTTTTTAAGAATTCAAGAGAACTAGTATCAGTGATTTAAGTGACGATAAATTGAAATGAAGACATCAATAACATTTCAAATTGTGAGATAACGATATCCTATATCTCTTAAGCTGCGAAAAATACAGTTTCCTTGTACATAACCTATAAATGAAGGTTATTGAATGATTTGAATGAACAAAGTTGAACGAGTTTCTTGTTGCCTTTATTTTCTTTATTGTTACTTTAATATGAAAAGTGATTGATTCCTTGTATTATCATCAATTTTTTAATCGGTATGTACTATGACTGTTAATAATGGAGGTTACCGAATTTCGAAATCTCGTTAGAGATTTGGACTTAACCCTTCAACCGAGGACTGCCCCTCGTTACAAAGTTTGGCTCCCACTTGCTACACAACAGGTGAATATAAGTATTGTGGTGGGCTTTTATAAATTCGGAAATTATAATTTTTGAAGAAAAGATATAACCTTAAATAACTTTATTCAACATGCAGGTTAATATATTATAATAATGGATAGACTTTACATAAATAATTTTTTATATGCTTTGTGAGGTTTCTGTATAAATTATTTCTTTGCTTTTTCTTATTAACCCTCGTGTTATTTTCGGACGAAGAAATTCTGGAAACGAGGAATTTCACGAGAATTGGTTCACTGACTCGCGAATTGCCTCGAGGAATTATTAAAAAATTTTCACAGATTTCCTCGTCCAAAAGTAACACGATGATTTCCTCGAGGGCTTTTTCAATGGAGTATGGATTTATTTTTCTTCTCATACGATTCGAATTCGTCTTTATGTCAAGTTTTTGGAAAAATCATAATCCAATAATCTTATATTGTATCAGGGACGTCTGTATTGTTTGGAATGTTTGATTAGTCGGTATTAATCAAAGATTATTACGATCTATAATAATATATATACTTCTGTAGAATGACAGAAGTAAATTAAGATGATCTGTTCAGATTTGTATTCGTCGAAATTTTAATTCAATTTCAATAACTTATTTTTAAACTTTTTGAATGAAACCTGAATCAGTTTTTTTTTATGCATCGTAACTATAATGTTAATTATATTAATTCTAAGAATGAAATATAAACTGTAATTTCTTAATATCTTTACTTATTATGTAATAGAAAAATGAATATATAATCGTAAGAATTAAATACTAATAATTAAAATTTGGTATAACTTTCTGTCTAGCTACGCTTCCGAAGTCTAATTCAAATAATCGGACATAATTTGAAGAAACGTGAGAAGTGCAACACATGCTGGTTTTATTACACTATTCATAGAACATGCATGTCCTCTCCTTTATATACGAGTGAAGCGATAGACAGCTCAAGTCCACGATGGGAAAGTCTGGAAGTGCCTATCCTATATGCAACAGGACATTCTACAGCAAGTGGTAAGACATTTTTATTATCTATTTATGCTTACTATAGTTGTAACTTAATCCCTGAAACTAATCTGTCCATTAATTGCACACCATGCTGCACAATTTGCACATTAAATCATATTCTTTTGTTTTGCTTATTACACAGAAATCATTTTACGACTATGGAGGCGAACAAAGGTAGAAAACCCAGCTTCGGATGTCACCGTGTTCACATGGGGCATATCCTTCACTGGTTTAGCGTATATTGGACCAAAGCTTCCGAACAAATTAGAAAACCTCCTCCATGATAATTCTCTCATATTCAAAATTCAAGGAGGATTCTTTGTTCCTGCTTTCTGCTTTCTGAGTCAACCAGAATTGAAAAGATATATTCATATAAGTGTGAATTCCACGGAAGTGAAGGATAGTTATAGTGTCAACAAGCTTCGTAATTTACGAAGTAAAATGCAGGCTTTAAAACAGCAGTCTGATTCAGTACAAGCCCTTAGGGCAAAAATAGCTTCTGGGGAAAGTGTGCAAATTCCTAAGTACCCTCAATCAACTCTGAATAGATTATTGCAACCAAAGAGAGTTAATAGAGAAAAGAAAATCGAGATTTTGAGAGTACGCAAGGAACTTGAAATAGCTACATTCAGAGCCAAGTTACTCGAACAAGAAAGAGTGAGAAAAGTGGGCGAACTGAGGGCCTTAAATCAACTCCATCTAGATATAATGGAAAAAAACCAAGATCATGGTTTGTAATTTTAGAATTTAATTCAATTGAATGAAGTTTCTCTTGATTTAAACAGTTTAATTAATAAACATGTTAATTAATATTTTTAATTTAGGTTCTGAATTAATGGAACGTTATCGTAAACTTAATAAAGATATGGAAAAACTACAAGAATGGCGACAAAGCCATATTGATGTAAGAGAAACTTTCATCCAAACGACTGCTAGACTTGCTCATCGCCGGAGACAATTGATTTCGGAATTAAATTTAATATATCCTATTAATCAGGTATGTAAATAATTTGGTAAAATCTGACTTAATACATATATTGTGTTATCTATTTATTTATTTGTTTATTTTTGAGTATTTATTGTGCTTTATAGGAATCAGACGGAAAATTCAGGATAAACAATGTCTTTTTACCAGATAGCGAAAGTTTAGAATCAACAAACGATACTGATGTAGCGGTAGCTCTTGGCTTTGTTGCTCACACTACGCAGATGATTGCAAATTTTCTCAATATTCCTCTAAGATATCCTATTGTGCATTATGGATCAAGAAGTAAAATAATTGATCATATTACAGAAAGTCTTCCTGATAGTGATAGACAGTAAGTATCTGTTTAATTTTTAATTTAATTTGAGATAAAGATTTGATACATTTTCTATTTGGAAAAGGATAATTATAGAAAATTAAACATTGCCTTCTATTCAGGTTTCCTTTATTCGCTCGAAGTAAGGACAAGTTTCAATTTCATTACGCTGTTTATCTATTGAATAAGAACATTGCACAACTGCGATGGTACTGTGGACTTCCTACAGTGGATTTGCGAGCTACTTTGTCAAACCTCTCAAGCCTACTCAATGCAAGATCAAATCAGCCGTAAATATTACAATTTCTGATTTTGAGAAGTAGATTTAAAATTAAATTACTTGACTCCCATGTCCCTTTCTAGGCTCGATAGTTCTAAACGGACATTCTCCGGTTCATCATTGGATGCCGAAATAAGTAACAACAAGCCACTAACTCCTCCAATACAGAAAATATTGTTCGAAAAATGTCATAGAACAACTAAATCAATGAGTCAGTTGAAAACGTCTAAAGCATTATTAGGCTCTTCTCTCGATCAAGGCCTGGATAAGCCTATCCAGTCACCAGACCTAATTAACCAGTCGAAACGTATTAGTAAATCTGAGGAAAGTGCCATTGACAATACTACCTTAACTTTACCTAGAGATACATCTAGTGTTGGTAGTAATGAAACTTTGAACCAACCTGTTTTTGAGAATTTAAGAGATAGAAATAGTGGTACCTCAGCATCTTTTTCGAAATTTATAGACGAAGGTTTTATGGAGAACAATATTGAAATTACTATACCAACTTCTGTATCAAAACCGAAGACTACTTCCAATAATGAAGAAAGTTTCACTGTCAGGCAACGGAGTTCGAATTCGATTAGTAGCTGTGAAATGGCCCTCAGCAATAGTCAGATCGATGGTGAAGAGAGTTCAAGTGTAAACTCGACAAAGCACAGCGAGCATGTTAAAAGTTGTTCTGCAAATACGGAAAATGTAATGAGCCATTTGAACAGTAAGAATTCCCCAGAAGTTGTTAATGTAGAGACTGTTGACGCCATTGATTGTAAAGAAAATTGTCCGCTTTTGGAGAATGAAACAATATATCATGATCATCCGATTCTCTCCAAAGAAATCGCAGACTCTAGCTTGTCTCTAGATGGAATTGTGGAATATACTGAAAGACCGGAACAAAAGCAAAGAGCTATCTCAGTTTGCAGTGAACCTGATGATGATCTCACGTTCTCTAAAAACTACGTAAGGAAAAGATACGATTCGGAATCAAGGTATTTGGAATGAAATATTTAATGAAATCTAAAATAAAAATTATACTCAGTTTATTAATTTGTTCATAATTTGTTAATAATTATTCAGTTTATAATTTGCACTCACGTAAATCAGAGATTCAATTATTTTAGAAGCTTCGACTTGAAACTTTAAATTATTTGATTATCACTCATCAATTTCCTGAATTTTATTATTTTTGCATGTCATTATACAACACATTTTGTTTTCCAAATTACAGTCTGACAGGAGAATCTTTTCAGGCAAGATCAGGAGGAAACTCAAATGCCCCTTGAAAATTGGCATAGGAGTAATTTCGATGTTGCCTGTGGAAAGCGGGCTGAAAAAACAGAGACTGATATTTCCGTAAGTTATTCTTAAGTTTTTCAGGTTTTATTGCTTATTATATAAATATGGTATATTTATTATAATAAGGTATATTTTTATATTAAACAGGAAAAGGCACCCTTGAAAGAGGCTCGGCCATCTTTATTCCAAAGCAAAAACGAGGAAACAATGCCCAATGATTTTCAAGCTTCTACCGAATATATAGATTCAATCAGACGAAGTTCGGAAAACGTATTTGCTCGAACAGAAGCTCTGGCGAATAAAAAGACTAGCTTTAAAGTAATGAGGCCACGTTTGCAATAATTGATTCGGCGTGCGTTTAAGTACGTTCGATTTTTCTTCGCTGTCTAACACGTTGTATGGCGCAATTCTATTTTATCTGGCTAATGTGTATTTATGAAAAGAGAAACTAAGTTCAACTTTTTAGACAACGAAGACTGAATTGCGAAGTGTATATTTTCATGCTTTATTTAGAATATAAAAGGAATCGTGTTATTTCGTGTATTAAGTATTTCAACACTAAATGTTTAAAGATTACGCAAAGAGGAAATTAGACTATTAATTTATTGCGTGTACTAAGTACTGTTGATGTTTACCGATTAATTTTCGTTATTTTTTGGATTATAGTTTCTACGAGCTGAAGAAATATAATGTTGCAGCGTTTTTTATAATGACTAGATGATACTATTTTCAGGAAATTGATAGGTTTTAAAAACTGAAGTCGATATAATTCGATTTTACTTACATCGTCATTATAGGGTTGTGCGTTTACACTTGGACCAATTCAAATCATATTTTTTTTTGTATAGAGGATACTTTCAATAGCAAATTTGTAGTAAAGCATCATACTGAATTGTCATTCCTTTTTAATAACTGTCTTTTTTTTACTTCTTGACATCTCTGTAATATATTCATTTTACGAGTGCAAAAAATGATACATTCCTCTCACTTTTCGACTTTTTAATAAATAAATTTCTACTTTCAACTTGACAATGCCAAATGTAAAAGTAATGAAATACAAAAAGAGGCCTAAGGCTTATTAAAACAACATTTTTTCTGCAATCAAAAGTAATATATTTGTACGATTTAGTTAGTAACAATTCTATAAAGATCATGCAAGGTCATTCAGAATGTTGATTCCATTAACAATTTGGATATCAGGAAAATAAATTATATATAACTAGTATTAAAAAGCGTTGTGTTTGAACTATTTTTACTCGTTAGACCTAATATCGTTAAAAACATACAAGCTTACAAAATTAAGTAATTCTATTAAACTGTCTTATAATCTTATAAATGGAGTACCTTCAGAAGATGAAACGGTGAGTTTTTTTCACGCAAAAAATATGTACATTATTTTTAAGGGCTTGATTTAACTTAAAAATCTATTGGTGTTTTTTAATGTCCTGGGTAAGTTTTGATCGACACCTTTATTGAATTTATATATTATCTAGTTTTAATTGCTGCCCTACACTAACATTATCAGAATATAGTTCAACAATATTTTATACGCATCTATAATTATAGTTTTTTCTTCTAGTAAAAGTTAATGGACAGTCTCTAGTTTTTCTCTTGTTAAAAAATTACTCTGCATCAATTAATATATTCCATTATATCAGAATGAAGTGATGTATTAACGGATGACGGCATTCGATTCTTAAAATTCAGTTGGATTGCTCGAGTGCATTAGAGATTTTTGTGAGTTTAGCACTGACATCCCAAAGTTGAACCGCTATTTCTGGCTCCAGTTTTTTCTTCGGTTCATATAATTTACAGTCTCGATATATTTTTCCACTTTCATTACTCACAGAAGGACTCGTTGCACAATGCATGACTGTTTGAGCTCCCTGAAAAGTAATAACATAATAATTATAACTTTTTAAGTTACTATGTTAGTGCCTTAACGTATGGAATTGATTTACCTTATCAACTATTTACTGACGTGTAATAAGGGACTTACTTGATTAGCGGTTCGCAAGTAAAGTAACGCAATGGGGGAAAAAATAATGTAGTGAAGCCAGCTTCGTTTAACGTGTCTAAATAATCCAGTATAAGTGAAACCTGGGCAAACCATATACACGCAAACTCCGGTGTCTTTAATTCTTTTTTCAAGTTCAAATCCAAAGTATGCGTTTGCTAGCTTTGAGTTACAATAACTTGGGTTCATGCGACCTTCTGTTACCAATCCTTTTTCTCCATTCAAATTTGCAAAATCGATTACACCAGATTCCAGTAGTTTGGAAGTGACGATAACGATGCTGTGAATAAGAACATTGTTCAGAATATTTAATTATATGATCAGAATATTTAATTAATAACTCACCGGCTAGGAGCACTCGCTTTCAGTCTTTCTAAGAGTAGATAAGTTAATAAAAAATGACCTAAGTGATTGATGCCAAAATGTACTTCAAAGCCATCTTCTGTAAAAGCTTGATCTTTTAGAGGTACGTAAACGCCTGCATTGTTAATTAGAACGTGGATTTCTGGAAAGTCGTGTAAAGCTTGTATAGCAAATTCACGTATTGACTTTAAGGAGGCGAGATCTAATTCCATTGGGATCTGGAATATAAAAAAAAAGTACATACAACAAATATAAACACAGTCAAGATATTAAAATATTTACCAGTTCTCCTGAAGTAACTTCCGTGCGTATTTCAGCAATAGCTTTCCTAGCATTTTGTAGATTTCTACATGCCATTATGACGGTGGCTTTTTGCCTTGACAATTCCTTTGCTGTTTCTTTACCGATCCCAGAATTGGCACCGGTTACAATAAAAATTCGGCCATTTAGGTTTTCGATGTTCTTGCATTTCCCCCAAGAGTATTCTCGACATTTTCGAAGAAGACCGATTATAAAAACTACCGGTAAAATGACATAACACAACGTCGAAACCATTATCGTCATTCAAAATAAATTGCGTATATTGACGAGGTTATAATCTTTTATTCGAACCAATTCGAAACAGCGCCGCCGACGGCCGCTACACGGCCGAGTGAATTTGCGAATCTGAACTGAACACTTTACGCGGTAAACTTGATAAAATTTTAACTATTAATGTTTTTAAATCTTTCTCTCTCTTTAGAATAAAATATTAATTCTTTCAGTTCGTTGATCCACTTTCGAAGCCTGGAAGTCTCCCCTCTGAAGTATGGAAGTCCACATCTATGTTTGATTGTCCGAATATGCTGGATTCAGATGTAAATTAAATCTTTGATCAAAGGTAATTTACAAGTAAAGTAATTAACAAGAGAATTAATTAAATCAATCAGTAATTGGCATTTTATTTCAATTGATTTTAAAACATAGTTCACAGTTGTTATATGAATGAGTCGAATCAAAGAGAAAACTGTACAAGTCCAAGTTGTAATTAAATTCAAGTCCCGAGTGACAAAGCTTCGCCATCGCAAGTGAATTCTTCAACATGTGAATTCTCAAACAATTCTTAATTCGATACTTTTCGAGTTACGACTTTTTACAATTTGAGAGCTTTATGCCATGACCTGTCCATCTCTGTCGCTGTCATGACTTTTCTATATTAGAAATTTTCATTCACGAAATTTTCATGCAAAATTTGACAACGAGTTTACATTTTAGCCGATCTTATTTATAATGAAAACAATAACAATATTATCTTTCACGTAATTTGTCACTAAAAATTAGGTTGGTATAACTGAACATATGCATTAGGCGAATTGCGCGAATTTGAAAAATTATTGATATTAGCATTTTTAATAATAATTAGGTATATGATATTTGTATGTGCTTTGTTTAGAAAACTATAATAAGAACACAATTTCAAATAGCAGAAAAACAATATATTTTACAGCATAAATAATGAACAAAAAATAATTTTTCATTCTCTTATAATAAACATTTTACACGGACAGAGCTCTGCTGACAAAAAAGCAAATGGTATTTCAACTTTTAATTAAAAAATTTACCTTTTTTCAATTACTTTAAATGTTTAGGATCATTTCGCTGATTTGCATTAGAAGAAAGTGTTTAAGAAGTACAGGATGAGTTTGATTAAAGAATTGAGACATTTTCTTAGGGGTGACAATATACACTATACATTTCCATGGATTCTTTTATCTATCAGTTTAAAGTCGAATCGACTGCCAATTGTAGAGAAAAAAAAATATTCCTCCTTCGTAAGAAAATTCATTAAATAATTAATAGAAAAAATCAGGAATAATTTTTTTTCTCTATTAAACATAATAAATAACATGGAGAATAAAATTAATATTTAGAACTAGACATGCCTAAAAAAGTATCAAAAAACGAAAATGTTAAGTAGATTCAAATATTAAAGTACTAATCCCACATAAAATTATATTTTCAATGGCCATGAGAAATAAAAACTTGCATAAATCATTCCTTTCCTCATATCAAAGTTTTCATAATTTGTGTGATAAGTTGTCTATTAATTATCCGCAAAATTGAATTTTCAAGTACATTTTTTCGGCATTTTCATTGAGATTTTAAAATACTATTTTAAAGAATGCCCTCTTCTCATTTTTATAAATATACATTTCGCACAGCCAACATTTTTCGGTGCAAGAAAAGTTAAGTTTTTTTAATCTTTATTAGAAGTTATGTCATAAAGATGATTTATATTGAGCGCGTGCAGAAAGTGGGTAAGATGAGGCTGATATCCACTATTAGCCAATTTATTGGCAACATGGGCCATAAAGGTTCGTAATTTGCAGAAAGATTTATACATATTTTCGATCTTAGCGTAGTTGGGGTGAACATAGCCTGTTGAATCTCGAATCCATTTACGAGATCGAATTTGGTTATGGAATTTTAGCACCACTGTGAAAATGTTGCGCAAACATTCTCGCATTTTCTCGTCTTTTTTGTACAACATGCACCTGTAAATTAAAATAGAAATTTAAAAATATTTTAGATTTAACTAAAAATAGTAAGTCTTGTTATTAATTTGCTTTTACATAAAAATTTGTGAATACTTGCCGCGATAAAATTTTTTTTATATAAACAACGTGAGTCGAGTAGACTTCGTCGAGTGTGGTTGCATCTTCTAAGTCTTTCTCAAATTCAGCCCAACTTGCGTGTAAAACGCTACATGTTAAATAAGTATGTAAAGCGTTTATAAATTGCATCATGGAATGTCTGTAGAGTTGAATCTGAAAATAAAATTTAGGTTTCTCAAAATAGAACGAAGGTTCAAATAAAAATAATTTATAAATTTCACAAGACCTATATTATATATAATATATTAGTAATATTCCATTATTAAATAAAATAGATTACCTTGTGATACTGTTCTGAAGACGTAACCTGTCTTTCTGTCTTTAAGATATGAAAATCCTCTTCCAAAACCCATAAAACGCGACCGACCATCAGCAGGAATTTAAAAACTTTGGTATACTGAAGCATCACAACTTCATCGAAAATTATATTTAGCGGCCAGGATGTCTTGTAATTCATTAATAGGCAATCCAATGCCTCTGGATTCGATACCTGCGAAAACAGAGTTTAAATAAAATAACTAAAATAGAAACCAGATGCTGAGGCCTAAAACTTGAAAAATAATCCAATTAAGCATTTAAATTACCTGTAAATGGTTCGGTAACCCAATGGCCGAAAGACTTAAGAGTTCCGAATTCGTGTAGCTGCTGCTAAGTGAATTAACAATCGCCCTATCCAAAATACTTTTCAAAGTAGCTGAATTAAAAAGTTCGAACGGAGTCGAAACCTCGTATAATCTTGTGAATAAAGAGTGGGTCAAGCTTTTTGCAAATTCCCCATTTAATAAAAAGAAATAATTCCTCAGACTGTGAAGATGGGAAATAATATTATGTTCCTGGAGCAGGTATTTAATCAACGCATTATTCACAAGTTTGCATTGGACTCGAAGCGGAACCATAACAGATTTTTCAAGATAAACTGCTAATGATGTCGTATCGAGCATTTCTACGTCAACAACTGTTAGCGAAGATTCAAAGGTTGGTGTCGTGGCATTAGTACTAAATCCAACAAAATCAGGGTATTTAATTTTACCCTGAAGATAATTCAAACTCGATTCTAAAGTCGATTTCGAATCCATAGCTTCCTCAGAAGCTGCTGGGATTTGCATGTCGCTGCTGATTTCCGAATAAGGAGTATTTTCGCAGCTCTGGATTTGTATTGAGCTGCTATTCATCGAAGAAGTGAAATAATCTGTCGCACAAGACATCGGAGTCTGAAGACCTATAGATTGAATTTCCATGTTACTTTCTTTCATTTCGTCCATAGCATGTTCCTGCTCTGCTGAAGTCACTATTTTTTTTGGCTTATCAAAACTCCCTTGCTCCGTCCTATGTATTGTATTTCTCACTTTATTTCTGTATGCTTCAGTCATATTTTCTAGTGAAGTTTCAGGCCTTTTGATTAATTCCATAGTATCCCAATTCCCAACCTGGTGCTGAGTATTCCTCAAACGGTTAATTTGCAATTCGTTGAGAGATGGAATAAAATTCGCGTTACGATTTTCCTCTTCTGAAAAATGAATCGTGGATTCGTTATTGTTTGGAGTTATCAATCCGTACTCGTGTTGCATTACCCGCATTTTATTCCTTTGAGCTTCAGCCAAAGCGACCTCTCGTAAATCTAAGTATTTCTTTGTAGTTTCAGATTCGCTGATTTCGTTTAAAAATGTTGTACTAGGTTGTGGAAAATGCGAACTTTTTAAAGAAGGATTTGTGAGGAAAGATGTTTTGGAAAGGGCGTGAAAGTTGATTTGACTGTCAATCTCTTCGCTTTTTCTTTCTTTGACGACTGGGACTTGGGTTTTGGAGCTTATATGGAGAACTGTTGGACGAATTGCTTTCTTTTTTTCTTGCAACTCGTTATTCGTCTCTGTATTTAAATTCGAATCTTGTGTGAGGTTTTCTGTTGAAACTTTTGAGAGAGCTGTGGATTCGGTTTTTGAAGGGTTGCTATTTTCATCTTTGTGCGATTCTTTCTGTGCTTCTAATTCATTTTTATCTGAAGCATTAACTAAGGGGTTCGACTTTTCAGTATGTTTTTTATTTGGTACACATTCGGGGTTTTCATCATTTTCAGAACCCTTGGATACATCCATTTTTTCCTGGTCGGCACTTACGGGGGAAGAGATCAAGTTAAGTTCATCAATCGAAGACCACAATTCTTTCTTCCTGCTTAGTATCATTTCGACTCTCTCATCGAACAAATTCATCCTTCGGAGTCGCCAGTCTGTTCGATTTCGCTGCCTTTTAGCTTCTAATGCCAACTCATTGTAGTATTTCAAGGTTTTGGCCCTATAAAATTATTAAATTAATTACAATAGAAAACCTTAGAACAAAATAACAAATAAATTTTGTAATCTTAAATTCAATAAAAATATTTACTTTTCCTCTTTTTCTAGATTCTTAGCTTCCTCTTCTTCACGAGTTATATTTTCCATCATCAACTTATCGGCCATAAGCTCCGCGTTTCTATCCTTTTCTTTCCTTAAGGCCACTTCCTCGGCTTGAACCTTCAATTTCTTCAGGTACTCGCATTTATCTTTTGCAATCTTCTTTAGAGATTCCTCTTTCTCCTCTGATATGCAAAAGATTTTAGATTATTATATTAAATATTAAATTATATATATAATGTTCATTTTTTCAGAAAAATTAAGATATTTACTTCTTAATCTTAGAAGAGTTCCTTGTTGAGCTATAATCACAAGATCTGCCCGTTTTTTCTCTTCGGCTTTTTGTTCCTGAATAGCCGACCATAAGGAGACTACGGAGCCTAAAGCTTCATTCCCATTCTGTTTGTATCTATCGCAAAGTTTCAGTTGTTCGTGTATCATGCTCGTACTGAGACAAACTCTTACCGGTGGTTGACAAGTTGAAGATGCATGACAAACAGTATTCTAAAAAATAAGAAAAAAAAATGTAACACTAGATATATGCCTGAAAGTAGTCACTAGCTGAAAAGCACTGAAAAGCATTGTCTATCAGTTGGATATTTCAATATATTATAAAATATAATATTGAATAAAAAACAAAACAAAAATATAGAATAGAGATTAAAAATAATCTTACTTTTGGATCACAAATTTTCAGGAGTCTTACAGTTTTTCCGCACTGCAGAATTGATTCGGAGAGACCTCTCAGGAATCCTGGCACAGACTGAGCATTAATCGTAAAGGCCCTTGTCCAGAACTTTCGTTCTTTTAGTCGCAAATAATGGGGTTTTACCCTGATCATAAACTCTCCATATACATCTTCACATATTCCCTCGAAGATCCATTTTCTCAAAAACCTACAAGATGGAAAAAATTATATGTAATTTCAACTCAGAAATGAGAATATATTTAATTTAGAAAAAAGCTCACCGAAAATATACTTCGCAACAGGATTTGAGTATAGAATAAAATATTAAGGCCACGTTAGGTTTGGTAACCTTAGTAACTTGTTCATAAATATGAGTAAGTATTCCAATTCCCTCGCCAAGTGAAGATTTCTCCAAACCATTGCACTGGCAAAGTTCAGCAACTTCGACTATTAAAAATCCTAGTGGCCGTACCGCGTTTAGTAACTTCAAAAGGCTCATTTTTCCATCCTCATTCACAGGAATCTGAAGAATTGACGCTTGGTAGTAAAGTAGAAATTCTTTCACACTGTCGCACATTGCCTTAAAAATCAAACCCTCGATTTGTAACTTTCCAGTGACTGGATCGGGTGAGACTAAATTATCTAAGGCCCTAAAGCAACTGCCCAAGTGAATAATTTCATAAGAAATATTTTCAAGCGACTCTGGACTAATACCACAAATTGCTAAATTCTTCTGCAAATTGAGCCCCTCCTATAAAGAAAGAAATTCAATTCATTTTTCGATATTAATTTTAAATTCGAATTTAGTTTGTTTAAAATATGTTACCACAGAATTGAAGTAGAAGGAATTTGACTCGATGCCAAGGAGTAACAATTTAACGTCCCTAAGAAAACATAAAGTAGGTACTTGAGTAATCAGGGGTGTAGAAAGAAGGACCTGTTCAGAAAGTAATGGCAATATTCCAGACTGTTTCAATTTAGCTAAATGCAAAACAGCTTCGTTGGATTCTGAAAGAAAGGGGGGTTCCTTGTTACATTCAAACACGCCTAGTGTTTCCCAAGTACGAGCTTTTTCAACTGGAGGCTGTTCGTGAACATCTTCCCAAATCACGAGATCATTAAAATTCTCATTTTCATTAAAAAACGAGTGATTTGATAACTGATCATCATAAAATTCTGAAGCGCTTTCAATATCTGCATGTTGTTCAGAATATTGCCATGGAGATTCGGGCTCTGATACTATTCCTTCTATGCAAGGGTAAAAGTGTTCTCTGTTTATTGTGGAGTCTGCCTGTTAAAATTCAGTGTAATTAAGTAATTTTTAATGAATATAACCTTAACTGACTGAAAGCGTAACAATCTGAACAATTTAAAATTATGATTTAGAAATTTCTAATAATAAATTATCTCCCTCTCGCTATAAATCGTTTCAGGCAACTTACTTTCATTTGAGGTAGAAAATAAGAGCCCATTGTGAATCCTGTTGCTGTCGAGAAGGTGTTGACACATCTTGGAGTAGAAATAACTGATCCTTGTCTACTTTGACTCCTAACAGGCATTTAATTTAAATATTTAAAAAAGGAGTTTCTAACAAAGAAAAAAAAAAAATACAAGAGGCATAGATAAATTTTTTTTCGAGAATTTTACCTTTCTGATTGAATATCAACAGTGGAGCTAGATGTAAACTGATTAAGAAATAAAAGTTTGCTTCCAGGATCTGCGGCACTATCTCTAATAATACTGTCATGATTAACACCCAAGATTGCCTCGAATTTTTCAGGCAGATTGCAAGATTCTAAGGGATAGACTTGGAAAGTAGAGACTTCATTTTCATTTCGGAGTTCTTCAGGTAGATGAGGATTTGTTTTTCCATAGTGAAAGATGTTCTAAATTAATATAAAAACCCAAATTAATGCAAGTAAATTAAAGTAACTTCAAATTTTAACTCTACGATTAAATGATTACCAGGCTTTTTTCGTCCTCATATTGCGTTTCTTTTAATTCATTTAAGAGCACCAAAGTTGACGAAATAACAGAATTTGTATCTTCTTTCTTATCGACGAGTTCATCTACCAAATTTTCTAATTCTTTTGCCTGAGTGTGGCGACCTAGGTCGACTTTGAGTTTAAAGGCAAATTTTATGAGCTCTGCGATTGGATCATATTCTCTGTTATTCTGTAAAGCTAAAAATAAAATACTCCTTAAATTGATTGGAATTTAATATGTAAACTCTTAAAAATAAAAAGACTTTTGCTTGATAAATTTTGCACCTATATATAATCAAAGGGGAAATTATAAAATAAAAACATGCAACAGCATTAATGAAATGATTGATTATTTAATAATTTGTTATAAAATTAAGGTATATATATATATATATATATGTATGTATATATATGTGTAATTTTTGACAGATTTGGATCATAATACAAATAAATGAATTCTGAGCACAATTCTTTCGTGAAACAACACATTTTAACCTTAATTTGCTTACCATGATTAGATTTATTCAGCAAAATACCAAATGCTTTTGCTCTTAGTCTTTTTACAATATCAGATGAATTCTTTTGTGGTAAATACGGGTTGTCTTCTACCGAACAATGTTTTTCCACTAATCGTTCACACAATTGGGTTATAAGTCCATATACATCATTGCTTGTGAGCTCCAAAACCATCTTGACTTAACTCACTATCTCGAGGTTTTCAAAAAAAAACGTAAATTTTGTGCAGTATCATATTTTTTAAAGTAAATTGTGCGAGCTAAACAACTTTCATTAAATTTCTTCCATCATAATCATTGCTTTTTTCTTCTGCTATTTGCTGATGCGCATGTGCGAATGTCTGTTAGGTATATACAGGCTCGATACAGGTATATTACTGGGATTACTGGTATTTCCACTATATCAGTGGGTATTTCACCAGTTTCACATCTCCCACCCCACCCAGGACGTTATCCAAAATGGCCATAAGCTGGTGCCAGAGATGAGGTGGCTCGTGCATAAACCGCATAATCATTGGCACCAAATGCATATGGGACTGAACTTTATTTTTTAATATCTTCTTAAAAAATCATTTTTCAACATTTTAGTATCTAAAAAATAGTTTTAGTTTCTGAAAAACTATTTAATAAAATATTAAAATCGGAATTAAAAACTTGATCTAGGTACAGCCATTATTTATTTATTGACAAAAAAAGTAAAATTTAAATTTACATTTTGAAACAAGATTTATTTGATACGAAATTATTTATTGTTCGTATCATTTCAAAATCTGACGCCAATAAGTATATTCTGCCAAACGATTCTAAATTGATTGCTGAAAAAGAAAACTTGAAGAAATTTCAAAATTTGCAGTGCTAGTGATTTTTTCAAAAATTTGATAACGAACTGTTCGTCCAAACGTGAAAAGTGGATTTTCAAACTCGAACAAACGATGACTAAACGATTTGTGGAAGAATTTTTTAAAAACATTAAAATTTGTTGAACAAGCGTGAAGTTAGCACTCCAATTTTGAAAAATCTATATTTTTTTTTGAATTTTGACGTCCAAATTCCATTAATCAAAAGTTGGATATTCTATGGATCTTTGACCAGGTTGTGTATCTGGTTGTACCAACTTCACGGACATCCAATTCCACTAGTCTGTTCTCATAGTTGTCAATCGAGACTACGGAGTGGTTTTACCAGAGGCTGCAATTGCTTGTGGGCTTGTGACGTAAAAACGTGTTACGTGCACGTGCGTTTGAAATTATCGGATTATACTTTTGACTTTTGATCAACTTTCATATTTGACACTATTTAAGAATATTCTTCTTAAAATTTAAATGAAAAAAGTGACATTCTTCTAAGATATAATTTACGGATAATTCTCAAAGTGTAGCTTATTAAGCAGTAAGTATAATTTATTAATTGTGGCATTTGACACGCGTTGTTGGTTTCGCTTAGAATGTTTTTATGTGATATTTATGACATTGCACTTTTGTAATAATGAATTTTCCGTAAAATACTTGGATTTTATCGTCAATAATTTGTAATTTTTATAATAACTTGAACCCCAAAAGAAGTATAATTTTTGTGTTTTAGTTTGAGGTTAGAATTCATTTTACTTTTACCTTCGCGATTTCAATATAATAAAAAAGAATTTTACATGTCTGTAAAAATGATACCTTCAGCTTCAAATTGTAAATATTGTCACAACAAAATTTCCGCTCTGGAAAATTTGTATCTAAAGGAAATTATCGCTTTTATCTAGTTTATATTTTATTACCTCATCTTTTATAAAAATATATCATTTTTATTTAAAACGAGATTCAAAAACATCTACGAAACAAAAGAATTTCTGAGAATTAAAATATATATTTGAGTACGTTCAGTTACCTGTTTTCAGTTTTTATTTTCTCTATAGTTACTCATACAATCAGAAAATATAAAGAAAAAAATTATATAAAAAAATAAGGCAAAGGAAAACAAATAATTCATCAACCTTTCTCCGAATTTTGAACATTAAACTTGCAAAATAATTAGTGTTGCCATTGGACTCCTTAATAATTTATTTAAAAACTTATTTGATCCTAGATTTACCAGACCATGGATTCAGTCTGCAGCGCACTTGGAATTGACAACGACAAAGTAGACTTGCGAGGAAAGCTGACCCTTATTGAAGAGCAGCATGGCAGCGATGCAAATTTCGTCCTAAACTCGTTGATTTACCATTCTATCAAAAAGAGTCGAGGAATTTGCCTTGTCCTCTTTCACAACACTTTCGGCCACTACCACAATGTAGGTACGAAACTGGGCTACAATCTCAACAACTTGCGAGAAAGAGGTCAGGTTTCGGTCGTGGAACCTATGAAACTCATAGCGAGTAATATTCATGATCTGGGCCACGATTCCGTAGACGCTGCAAACGTCAATTTTAATGAGACAAGTCCTGAGGAAGATCTTGGCGTTCCCAATATCATGAAACTCGATGCCAACCTTGTGCGTAAACTATTTCTACCTCTGAGGAGTCAAATCTACGAATTACTGAAACATCAAGAATCTGTCACTGTAATTATAGATGATTTAAGTCACCTCTTCGATCTGAAAATGAGTTTGAGGGATGTGTGGTTTTTTATAAGATATTTAAGATCTTTGATGGAGTTTGAACAATCCCTTTCGATTTGCATTTTGACGCATACTTATAAAGCCGATCCTGATTCCTGCCAGCCGGATCTAATAGCAGTTGGTTTGAAGCATATTTCACAACTGATTGTAGTTGTTGAACCTTTAAGCACAGGTCACGCAAAAGATGTCTCTGGTAAGATGAGCGTCCGTTGGAAAATGGATTCCGTCAGAACGAAGTTCAATTTGCCTGAGAAGGCCTCGTATCTCTTCAAGTTGTTGGAACGCCAAGTGAACGTTTTCGCCCCAGGTGCTGCTGTTCCTCTCTCGTAAAAAAGAGATAATTAAATGCTTTAAATAATATGATAATGATCCTGACTATAATAATAATTAAAAGATGACCCAGAGACGAGAAACTGCAGTAAAGGCGAAATATTTTTTAATGAAAAAGAATTTAAGTCAATTTTATTTATGTTTAATTCCACGACAAATTATTTTTGTTGTAATACTTGTACAAAATCGAAGAATTTTTTTAATATGATTTATACATCGTCACTGCGTTGTTGTGTATTGGTAAAGAATTATAAGCAAACATTTTTATAATTTTACGTATTATTCATCAGGGATGGTTTTTTATTTTTTTAATGTTTAATATATTAAATATCTAATGATATTTAATGTCATTAGAAACGCATTAAAATTTTGATATTATATTGAATGAACTTTTAAAAAGTGAAGGATTGGCATTTTTCTTGAATGTTCTGGAGATTCTAGTCCTTGCATAAGTCTAAGATGTATTTTCATATTTTACCTCATTGCAGTATTATGGTAAACGTTTGATCTTTGTGATGAAGTTGTATTTTAAATAAGGGTGGGAAATAGTAAAAGAATAGAAGATTTGATCAAAGACTGCGACACTTTTATATCTTATTATTATAAATAACAGGATCCTTTTTTAAAGTTATTTTTCAGAAAATAAAAAAAAACTGTATTTCTTATTTTGAAGCATCAATACAACGATTGTTATCTAATGAATAAATACATTATTCTCAGTAAATGTTACTATTTCACAATTCCGCCTCTAATATTTTATATTGATTATAAAAAGAATAATTAGTTGTTAAATAGTTTTTGAAAAGTTTATTCGTTTGTTTAAATTTCCTACCGTTCCTAACTTCATGATTAAAAAAAATTAAAGATCTCAGTGTTTTGAACCAGTATGGGGGCAAGAGAAAGTATTTACCAGAAATCTGGTGTAGGAAGTTTTTACAGAATGACACCTCATCGTCACGAAGCAGTTAAAAAAATTTGGGAAAGTATTGAGAAGAATCCGACTACTTACGTAAATGGATTCTTCGTAAGGTAGTTTAAAGAAAAATACCCTCCATAAAATGGAGTTCTATTGATAAGAACCATTTGAGAAGCTTTATGTATGATTGCTTTTTTTATTCTTAATTTTAGCGTTTGCGACAAACACCCAGAATTCACGAAATATTTCACCAAGCGATCGCATCCTCCATTAAACATTGATACACGTATGGCAGCGAAATTTACGCTAATTTTGGAAACTATAGGCTACATTCTTTTAGATTGCTATGATAAATCAAAACAATTAGATAAAATAACCGGTTACTGTGCAATGGTACACAAAGACATGCGTCTTAGTTTGCAAGATTTTTTGGTAAGTTTAAAAATTCTAACTTTTAGTTGAATATTTTTTTATTTTAATATTACAATTTATTATGTGTTTAGAACTTCTCATATCATCTAGTGGACTATTTAACTCTCATGTTTCCTGCGGAGATGACAACCGAATGTCAAGAAGAACTGAAAAAGTACTTTAGCAGCATTTCTCATGACATTATTTTCAAAATCGAAGATTTTCGCAGATATGAGATTATGAGCTTTGACAAACCTGCAGGATGTATGGTAAGAACAAAAAATCCACGTTGAATCCAAATTCTAAATTTAAAATTTAATTCTCCATTTTACTCAACATTTATCAAAGTTTAATATTTTTTGCGTAATTAGGGTTATAGATTTTTTTGCTCTGTACCCGTAATTCTCTATTTAAAAAATGAGTAGCTATACAAAGCGAAAAAATATCTCGTCATAATATTTATCAAATAAAATGAAGAAATCGAATTTAGAGATTAGAACTTTGATCCAACACCAACCTTTCAATTTAATTTTCTATTTTAGCAAACCTCTTTTTCTTAGTGCAGCCATGCAGTTTATGTTTGCGTTTTACCAACAAATTTGTTTTTGGTCAAACATTATTGTACTGGAGAAACAGAACAAGGAATTGGAATAATAGAATAAGCGAATGGAATGATGAAAAAAATCCTGAGCGAACTTTTTTGACTTCAACAGAAGATGAGGAGTCGACTTTGTACAGATCTAAAACCGAGGACGACTTTTCGGAATGGACAGGGGGACGAACTATGTCGTTTGATAGACAAGGACTACTTCGTAGGACAAAACTGCTAACTTCCGATTTGGATTCAACGACATACGTTGAGGTTTAAATATAAATTGTTTTCTTTTAAGTTTGTTTAACTTCTAAGCAATTGATTTTCAAGTTTTATCAAATGCATTTAGAATTTAATAACTTAATTTAATCGGAAAATTAATTATTGCAGACAGATGGAAGAAGAACCGATGGGACTTCTTATTCAGATTTGCGTAGCGTTTCGTCAACATATCAAGCACCACGTCTTGCAGGAAATTTAAAAAAGCCAGGATCACAAAATGACAAATTTTACATCCCCAAACACGTGACAGTGAAAACTGATTTAAAAAATGATATCGTAGCTCAAAATTTGCACGAACTGGGGAAAGAGGAAGCCCTCAATTCGTATTCTCCTCGCCAGCGATTTCGTTCTCGCAGAGTGTCGCACGGAATTTCTAAAACTCCAATGAACGAAGTTCCTGAAACGCAGAATTCCAGACAAATTTTTGTTAAAAATAAATCGGAAAGTGACACCGAAGGAAATAGAGTGACTACTTCAGCTCGACAGCGACGCAGAATCAGGGTAAGCATATTTAACAAGTATGTATATTAACAAAGCAATAAAGAATCGCTGAAAGTGATCTTGATGTTTAAAAAAAACAATTTTTACATTCATTAAATTTCCTAAGTAGATAAATAAATTTTGAATATAAAAGATACATTATAAAATCACTTTCAGCAAAGGAATGTTCTCATTCAATCGCATATCTTTATTAAATTCGTACTAAATGCATATGAAATAATATACATCAGATAACTTATTTTAGCAAAGATTCTCACTCTCAATTTTTCTGCATTATTAACAAAAATCAAATTGTAAAGCCTTAATTTTAATTATATGTACAACAAGAGATGTTCCTCCTTTTTAATGTTAATATTCTCCAAACTAATGTCTATAATATGTCTTCGAAGCGTTATGATATTTTATAAAGTTATTTAAGTCAATTGAGTCTTTACAAATTACTAGGAACTCATCTAAAAAATCAGCAACTGCATAAACACCACACAATGCATGGAATTCATAGTCTTTATCATTGGAGATTCGGAAAACCAGTGTTCAATTCAGTCCTTAGTTGTTGTTTTTTAATTTACATTTACGATAATCAGGTTGGCATTGTTCGTCCCTCGTGTCTTCTCAAAGCATTGACCTGAGTTTCCTTGACAATTTTCGGAGAGTCCAAGTTCTCATTGCTAGCTGTGCGTCGAAGTTTTTTGTCTCTGGATCAAGTTTTACAATTTTTAAAAATTATAATAGAATCAATAATGTTCATGTTGTCACGAAGCATTTTTTTATTTTCTAATCCAATTGAAAAAATACCTACTGGCTCTTTTTGCTTGGAGGAAGTAATGGTGGAAACAATACTGAAGGATTCATAATAGGGTGCACGATAGGTCCCATCACTCGTTCGACTTCCGGTGGTTCTTGAATTGGTGGCAGAGGCAACTGTTCCCAGTCTGATTCTGTGGAACTAATTTTATAAAAAGACATTTACAAATTTTGAGAATTTCAATTAAACCTACAATTATAATAATATATCAAAATGTCCACATAAATCAGGAGCAAAAAATGTTTTGAGCATTGAACTTATTTTTTAAAGTGTTGAAAGTCAAATTCAAACAAAGTTCTCGCTTATAAAATGTCGGTATATCGATTGCAATGACGTAAAAGTAAAAAACTCATATGATATGTAGATATGTATAGCATTTTTCATGCTTGATGAATGATAACTTCATCTACATATTTGACAAATTAATACCACTCGTCTGGAAATTTCCATTAGAGGTTTCTTATCAGTTTCATTGTCTTAAGGGCGTTGGATCGTAGTTCTAAGATCAAAAATCGATTTCCTCATCTTTCCGACTTCTTTTTCGAAATAGAAGTATGTCTTTCGCTTAAAACATATAATTCAACATCTAAATTAAAAATGAAGACTTTTAATTTTTCGCTCTTTATGCATTTTTTTGATTTAATGAGTGAACAGTACTGCGGAGTGAAAAAATATCTAACTCTAATATATGTTGAGTAAAATGAATAATAAAAATTTTGAGATTAGAACTTGGATCCAACACCCTTAAAAGAATAGAAAAATTAAATTTCGAATCTACTCTTGATTTATAAATAGCCTTTTTAAATTATAAATTAGATAAGTATGCTTATACCTGCTGGGTGTCCCGACATCGTTATTAAGATTATCGAACGTGAATCTAGTAGAAATTGGTGGTAGTCTTCCAACATATTCCATAGCAGCTGTTAAATCTGCCATACTGTTATCTGTGTAAGTAGCCGCATGTATTTCTTGTTGATACATTGTGTATAAATCTTGTAAATCAGGAGGCAAAGTCATTCGACCATCTAGAGGAGAAATAACATTATTTTATTAATTTTTTCTCTGATTGTTTACAAGAATATCTTTGGACTATTCTTAAACATACCTTCCATTATTCTTCTCTGTCGAGTGATAATCTCATCTGAAATTTGTCGTTGTCTATCGTATCTTAGTAACATGAGTTCTCGTCTTCTGAGCTCATGTTGTTTAACGAGTCTCTCACTTTGAAGCATCATTTTGTCAGCTTCAAGTTCATGGACTCTCAACATTAGAGCTAATAATTCTCTCTCTTCATCTGAATTTATTCGAGATGGTAATTCCTTAAAGAAAATTAACATTGATAGAGACTACATGTTGTGTTAAGAGTTAAAAGAATCTTCATGAAACTGAAGTTTGCCACATTCTTAACGGTAAAGAAAAACCAAAAATTATTGGTACCGAAAAAAATGTTACATACTTCAGTTAACTAATCCCAAATTTGATGTATTAAGATACAGTTTGTATCATTTACTCACATCTTCTAAAGCTGCTCCACGCTTTCTGCAAGCTTCGAGTTCTCTTTCAGTAGCTGAACGCATTTCTGAATATCTTTCTTGTTCTCTACCAATTTCTGCCAATTCTGCCCACGCTTGCTCTACAGCCATTTCATCTTCTTTTCCATCATCCATAAAATCTACTCAAGGAAAAAATACGGAAAGCAAATCAGTACAATAAGAAATTTTATAAAACATTGCGATTAATTTAAAGATGATTTCATTTTAAAATTCCAAAACTGCTACAATACGAACAATATTTTCGAGTTCAACCCCATTGGCACCATAACCACTTTCTGGATGAAAGCTCGATTAATGAACCCGAGAACCAAACACGAGCTTCAAATCTGGGTTAATGACTTTCATACATACACTAAATTTCCAAAATTACAGATCATTTTGATCCTTGCCATTACTTAAAAGTGTATAGAGTTTAAATTACAGAGAGAAAAAATCCGCTCGACAAGACTAGTTAACATTGAATGAGATTTTAACAATGGAACTAGGTTAAATTTAACTCGTTGGGAAAATTTGAATGGTAGTAATATTGGTTATTTCTATGTAAATGCAGTCTAAAGACCTCAAGACACGCGATTGTAGTCACGCTCCTACACAATCAGTATACTTGCCTGCATCGTCGACCTCTTCTATTTGCGAGACAGTTCCAGGACGGGAGGATGTTGATTCTCGGTTAGCTTTGTACAGTTTATTGTTCCTCGATTCCCAATGAGAAATGACCTGATGTTGCTGTTCAGCAGCAATATTCAAACTCAGCAAGTGGCTATCCATTTCCATCAACTTTCGTCTGTTCCAAAAAATTAAAATGTCAAAAGAAATTGAACTGACAAATCTTTTCAATTATATCATTCTAAAAACCTCAACATTACATATAAAGGAGTTTTCTGATGTAATAAAAATTTCAAATTTCGAATTACCCAGTCAATTTTATACAACCTAGAATGAGTTTATATATTTCGGAATATTTCAAGGAATTCAGAAGATTTTAAGTAATTCCAAAAGATTTTAGGATATTTTTAAAATATTTTAGGAGATTGCAGGGATTTAAGAGATTTCAAAAGATTTTATGGAAATCTATAGATTTCAAGAGATTTAACTGAAATACTTAAAAATATTTTTGATATAATCACGTCTTTCTTATAATAAGAAAAATAGGAATAGATCGTTTGAAATCCCCTGGTGACACTTGTGGATTTTAAATGTATAGACACTCTAGTAGAATCTTATAGCATCGAAAGTATAAATAAAGTGCAAAAATAGACATATGCTAGAGCCACATCGTCTCCCCTGCTATGAAATGACTTCATTAAAGAAGCAAACAAATTGTACTTGAACTTTATTTATTAGATCTATAAACCTTGAGTCTTTTAGTCAGGGACTGAATTTATTAATTTAAAAATAGTCTTAATTGAGGAGTTAAGTGAGGGATGAAATACTGATTTAAAAATTGAAACCTTAGCCTCATCTGTTCCTTAAAAGCAGAGACGATCTTTTCTCTCAGAGTCTTGAAATCAGATCCCCTTTCGCTCATCTCCTGGGGTTCAAATCTAGGTCTCTCGTCACTCATTTTATTCCTCAGCCTTGAAATTTCATTTTTTAAATCACTGATAATATCCCGATATTGGGAAACGTGATAGGTAACATCCAGGACATTTCTCTCAACTTTATTTGAAATTCGATTTGCGCGATCTGCATAGACGAGAGTATTTCGACTCTCATCTCTATGGACACTTGCTGGTGATACGTGAGCAATCATCACTGTTCGACAATTTCCGCTCAGGGCATCCTTTAGCAACCTTGTTAATTTCGAATCCCTATAATTCACGTATCTTGCTCCACCGGATAAGGCATTTATGCAATTTCCTAAAGCCAACAAGGATCTGTTGATGTGAGCTCCTTCTTGAAGTCTCTTACCCTGATTCTAAAAAAAAATTTCCGTATTGAGACGTCTTAGAATTTTTAACTCTGAAAATCAATTTGGATAAATGTTCTATCCTTAAAATTTTATTTCTTCATTTTACTTGATAAATATTATAATCATGTATTTTTTCGCTTTGTACAACATTACTCATTTTTTAAAATGAGGAATTAAATTTCGAGCTAAGAATTTTAAATGGACGATTTAGCAGGTCTATAAATTTGTTTGAATAATTTCTAGCAATTTCAAATTTGCTTTTCTGTTTTTCATGATAGAAGTTTTATTCGTTGGATATAGAATTTCACTTACCTTTGTCTGTTTCGCTCTTTCCGATCCAGCTAAGTCGATCATAAAAAGTCTTCCTTGTGTAACCCTGACCCGCTGTCTTTGATCGCTCTCAACAGGTTTCGTAGATTGTTTCACAGTCACACTCAGAAGGGCATGACTTCTAGAAGAAGTTTCGTTCGCCGCTGTTGGTTCAACTGTCCTTGCTCTATTTCCTCTGTGAAGAAGCTGCATTACCTAAGATATAAATTAAATGTCAGACTCTCGGGTTATTAGCTAAAAATTTCTTTACCTTTATTATTATAAAAAAAAGAAGCTACTAAAACTGGAAAATAATTGTATAATATGTACCCCTAAATAAACCAGGAAATGATCGAGTATTATTTTCAAAAATTGTATTAGTTCCTAAATATGCTATACGGGATATAATATAAAAAATGATAGAGATGGGTATTTACCTCGTCTGTTGAAGTTGTAGATATTTCTGTTAGACCCGCTACTTGACTATTACGACCTCGAGACTCATCACGCAATTCTAAGTAACCTGAAGAAGGGTTCAACAGGTCTCGAATATTTTCGTTATAAATTTCCATGTAGGACATCGTTACCTGTGAAATATAATTTTTTTTTAAATAAGAAACATATATTTTTACATATATATTTTAGCAAAAATTTACCCAACTTTGCTTGGGATTTTAAAAGATTTCAAGTGACTAAGAAATTTCAATGGAGTTTAAAAGTATTTTAAGGGGTTTAATAGAGAATTTAGAGTCTCTATTTAATATTTAATATCAAGACTTAATATTTCTAACTTCAAACTTATAATTATTAGATAAAATTTAATTTCATAAATAAAAATACTTACCGTATGTTCAATGTTATCGGGAAATTGACGTGTAGCTAGGAAAATATCGTTGAGGGCGCGGACCATAATTCCTGGTTCAGTAGAACTTCCAACCATGGTATGAGTTTTTCCTGCACCAGTTGCTCCATAAGCAAAAACTGTAGCATTATATCCACTTAAAACGTCCTGAACCAGAGATTTCGTTGTTCCTTCATATACGGCTCCCTATTCCGATTTAAATATTTTGTTTACAAAATACACATATTTCAAAATTTTTAAGTGATAATTCCTTACTACTTCTGACTGACCAATACAATTTCTCATTAATTCTTTGAAAATTATCGGTCGTAATGTAAGTGAAAGATGTTGTTCAAACATTTGCTGAAGGGTTCGCGTGTAAAGATCGATTATTATATTTTCCCTGTGTCGCCTCGGGTGTCAAATGAGTGTATTGTTGTGACTAACAAAAAGAAAATATTCATGCAAAAATAATATTTAAATTTCATCCTTTTACTCATTAAAAATTGAAAAGTCATAAGCTAATTTCATAGATTAAAAACACAACAAGTTTTATAAATGTTTTTTGAGAATTTGTAAATATTGCCTATACATAAATAAATTATAACAAATAAAATATGTGACCTGAGTAGAATCTTCGCCGAAAACAACGTCGTATAGATACTGTCGAGGAAAACTTCGCTTTTGCTTATCAGTCTCCACATCATCTATCATAACCATCTGTAAAGTAAAAGGAGATTTTTAATTATAAAAAAAAATTTTATTTGATTTTGAATCATGTATTATAGAAACGAAATTGACTTTCATCATTGTTGATTTTTAATTTTTTTATGTATATTTTAAATGTATTTGAATTTAATAGGCAATTTTTGTGAGGTTGTAATTTTATCTTTTTATTTTAATTCAGGCAGAATTAATTTTTCTCCTTATGAAGTAGTTAAAGTAATATTTTATTATCGAATTTTAATTAAAATGCTAAAAACATTTATTTTTAATGTAATTAAACTTGAATCTTAAGGGCACGTAAAGCCATAAAACCATATATATTTTACCTATTTACTCGTAAATAAATCAATAAAAAAAACATTTAGAAGACATGTTGAAGAAAAGATATGTATTCAGTAGAATAAACGACATATGGTCAGACCATTTCTACTTTTTCTGATAATTTTACTTTAACTTCCAGTCATTTATACTCATATTTCATTAAATAAATTAAATACATAATAAATAAAAAAATATCTTTCATTAATCATACTGATAAATTATAAAATTATCAGTGTATTATAATTACAAAACTTGCCTTTTCATTGATGGCATGAAGACATCTTCCAGTTTCATCGCGCCCAAGAGGTCTAATTCGAACTGCCACCTTAAAACAGATTTTCATCAAATTTTCTTTTTTTTTCCAATACAATAAAAATTTAAACCCTAATAGGGACATTTTTATATCAAAAACTGTATACAGAAAAAAAAAACACTTATTAATTTATTTATTATCCAAAATTTATAAAATGTCGATAAACTTTTAATCTAAAGAAGAATTGGAAATAATCAACTCAATGTGCTCTTTTGCACTTAATTTGAATAAAAACGCATTTTGCGATATTAAAAGCGATTATGCAATCGCTGGTGTATAAAATGCTTATTCGTGTTCGATCGGCTTTAATGTTCCATCAGTATCATCAATCGATTTTTCCCATTGTCCTCGAACTCTTACACATTTATATTACACGTTCTGTCCATTAGTATGTAAACTCATCTTCAGAACAACGACCCAGTATTGATTTGGTCCTATTCGCAATGTTTTCTTTTATCAATCATACATACCTAAATCTCTCGAATCATTCCCGCATAAAATCTCATGTATTTACCCCGAATAAATTCCATATTTACTGTTAATTGTTTACACATTTCTTTCTTGCTTATACAATAATGGCTCATTTACTTTCTACTCAGTTAGAAATCTTTTATAAGTATAACAAAGGTAAATACTACATGTTCATAAAATATAAGCGAAATCTACAAATCTAACAGTGAGAAATTAAACTATGCGGGTCATTATATTTATGAGGGACTCAAACACGCGTACAACTTTATTATGAATATTTGCATGGACTGCGGAAAACCAAGCCTCTCTCGGATTTCAGTAAACTTCAGTAAATGTAATGCAAAGTGTCAGCTTTGAAAGCGTTTTGTAATTAATTGATTTTTGCTTCAAAATTTTTATTTTATAATAGTGACTAAGTAGCCCCTCAATATTTATCAAGATAATCAAAGTTTGCCAAAAAAAATCCCAGTATTCGGTTCAAAGACGACTACTCTAGTAAATAAACATAAATATTTAATTGCTGTGCATATTTAACTTACAATTAATTTTTCTTCTATAGGTCGACTCGATGGTTCCTTGAAATCTCGACCATTACTACTTGCACCACTACTACTGCTGCCACTACTACTGGTGCACTGCGTCATCTTCTTGAAAATGTAATGACAATTTTCTAAAGTCAATTTTCAAAACCACCTATTCAACTTCAAACTTCAGACGTGTCATTAAAATTTTTTCATCGATATATTGATTCCCACAGTTGCACTTGACACTGTACTGTAAGTTTGTAGATATAGTTTAAATTCTCGTGACACTGTTATTCATTGATATTAATCTTCACACTCATGCGTGATAAATTTTTATTTTTCTTTACTGACTATTCAAACACCATCACATCCTGTATATTCAGTACCGGAAATCGATTTCACAGGTCAGGAATTTTACAACCCACATGAAGAAAGTCCCACTAAGCATCATTGATTAATGATGCTTTCAATTCAGATGATACTTAAAAATTGCTCTTCTCCAATTTTATTCCTTGCACTCTTTCTTGTAAATTGAACTTGATAAAAAAACTCTGGATCATAATTTTAGAATAATCAGGTAAAAGTACCTGTAACCGCGAAGACTGATTATTATTTATTAAATTAAATTAAATTATATTGAATTTTGATTTAGAATTTTAATTTTAAATGTTTTGAAAGTATTTTTTTGAAATGTTAACCGTTTATTTATTCTGAATGAGAGTAACGATGTTACTATGTTTGGTTCTTATTAGACCTATAAGTTACTTATTGTTTTTTATTTTGTAGGAAGGAAATTACAAGTTGCCGACTAGTCGGAACACGAAACGCGACTAAACGCAACAAAATGTAGCGTGTCTCTTCTATCAAGTGTACTATGAAATACCTGCGTGGTTTTCCTGGCTTTCTTGACACCTGCGCAACAATACCGTTCCTTTTCGATTTCAGAGTTGTAGGTCTGAAACTTGTAATACATCTGTTTATACAACCCATTGCATAAGTTTACTCAAATTATAGTCTATAAAATTTGTCGTATGTAACTACAATAATTCAAGATTATCAACTCTCTAATGACCATTCCACACGCCAAAAAAACTTTACTCTAAGGTGACAAAATACGTGAGTGCTAGCTTTCAATTCCTTCGCCGACGGAAACTTTATTGTAAGAGAATTTCATTAGTTTCTAAAAGTACTTCGATATGTTCAATAGGGTGTATTTATTTTCGAGATACCCTTCATTTTGAAATAAAAAAATAAGTGATTAAAAATAATTGATTTGAGAAAAATATAGGACAATTCGTTTCTGTGAATTGCGAAGCTCAATTTTCACAAAGCAATCGAAACTTATCACCAACATCTAATTGGGGTTCTTAAAAAGCGTTTTCATATTTTACGATAGGAATTTTAAACTAGAATTTTCCGCAACTCTATAATGATTGTTCAAATGAGAATAAATTACACGTTATTAAAATGCGAAACGTTTTTACTGTGGGCGCTTCGGCAAATTATTTTATATGGATATATTTTACAAAGAAATGTTACAAATGACGTAAAAAATTTGAAAAATGACTTGGAAAATGAAATATATTTTGCATATATGCTAATTATAAAAAGGAATGTTATTAATAGCAACAATACTTGCGTGCAAATTTTGATTTTGTAAATATAAAGGGCAGTAATTTGCATCTACGGTCTTAATATGCTAATATGATCGTAATAAATAAAAGCTTATATGTGAGCTTCAGATTCTAAAATGATTATCAGATTTATAGCTTTGAAAAATTGCAAATTGTAACTATCGTAATGGCATTAATAATTTCTTTACTTCTTTTGACAGATATAATTTTTCCTGATTGATGTAAATAGATTTAGAGAACTAAGAGCATTCCTCAATTAGCAATATTTTCCGGTTAAAGTTTATTGAAAAAAAAAGAACTTCTTTCTTACAAGATAAGATCATAATTATAAATAAAAAAGGCTTTTTTATAGATATCAAATAATTAATATAACTAAAAAGATCATTTTTTAACAGAGTTCTAGAATTCGATTTTTCATATTTGGAAAGACTATAGACTTTAATTTTGAACTAAAAAAAAAGGCCATTAACCCTAATGTCTATTTTAAAGGTTTTGAATATATCGCATTTCATTAAAATTAAGATCAGAGATAGCGACAGGATTTTCATCAACGGGTCTGAAAAGGTAGCCCCTTTATGTAGAAAATTTTATAGGGTCTATTGCGTGAGACACGTGAACATTCAACCCTAATATTCGAGGTCAACCTTCAATACAGTTCCTTTGGAATTTTCGACCTACTCATGGACGTTCTCGCCTTTAAGGTCATTCTGAATGAGATTTATATCATTTTATACACGAGGCATATACCTACGCAGGGCGTTCGTCGTAATTAAGAAAAAAAATGAAATAAACCTCAGTTAGAGGTGAACTTGGACAATCTGGAGTCCCCATATACCGTTGAGGGTGATAAGAAATTATTTTTTTTGTAAGAAATATAAGCTCATTCGATCCAGTATGAAATATACAAAAATTTTCAATATTATTAATCATTTGATACTTTACACAATAAACATTATAATTAGAAATTTTGTCACTCTATTTCGGTATTATTTTTAAAAAGGAATTATAGTTATAGAGCAAACAAATTCCTAGTTAAAATACTTTATTTTTGAAATCAGGATATTGATTTTTAAGATTAGATTTCGAATTCATCGTTTTGAGGGAAAAGTATTAAAATTAAATATCTTTTCGCTTTATAGACAAACTTATCTTTTAATAACGAGTAACGCAATAGAGTGAAAGAATATCTAAGTATAGCATTTATTAAGTAAAGTGAAGGGATCGAATTGTGAGATTAGAACTGGATCTAACATCCATCATATTTTTGTCCGGTAAAACAATTTTTGTGAAATTTTTTAATTACAAGCATCAAGCATGAGCAATTATAAAAATTTGTGATTGTAAGTTTTCAAGATTAAATACAAATTTTTCAGAAATGTGCAAATGCCAAGTTTGATGATTTTAATTTGTTTCTTATAACTATTTTACACAATATACTCCTTTAAAACAGTCTTGCAAATTTATCTATTCAGATTAGACGAGAACGGAAAAAAATGCTACATAATTTTTATTTTTATTACATTATTGATTTCACGTTCTAACAAATTACTTAAGGTTCAGGCTGGTGTTAAACCTCTAAGGGTATATAACTAATGAGATAAGAATTCACTTGTGACCTTGAAATAATAAGTAAGGAAATAATCCCTGACGGGTTGGAGTTAGTAATTATGCAGTAGATACAGACGGGTTTAGTCAGCTTGTCAGCTCTGAGCAATCGAATCCTAATTCTAAGAAATGAAATCGATATCAGTAAATTCACAAACGCTTTTTTAATCAGCATAGTAAAAATAACTACATTCGATTTTTACTTCTTTAAATCTATTTTCTCTAGAAATCAATTAACTTTCAAATATCTTTCAAATTTTTCTAAAGATAATTCAAAAGCAAGAGAGAATTTTTGCCCAAAATTTTGCCCCTAAGACTTTTTTGAAAGAAGAAGTTTAATTTAATTTCTACTATTAATTTAAGAGAAAATAGTCGATGAAAATGAAATTAGACATCATTTTCTTCAATTAATTTTTTAAATTTTGCATTTTGTACTTTCTTTCTATGGATTTCTGTGATTAATTTTCAATCATTTGAAGTTGTCTATACACTTATTCATACTATATAATTCATATAAACTATGATTTCCTGTGGCGTGTGTTGAATAAACACGTATAGATAAAAACTTAAGATAAAAGTGGAGCAATCCAAAGAGACAACAGTGAAATGTAGAAATCGTGTTATGTTAAACTAAAATAATCGATAAAAAATATATGCTACATAAGTATAAAAAAATAAAAGGATAGTAAAATTATGTGAAATATTCTCCTTTTCTCTTTGAAAGATTGTTATCAATATATTGTTTTTGCATATCGTCTAGTAAAAGCAAGTGAAAAGTGACTTCAATAATTTAGTTTCTTACTAAATATTAAGGGCCTATTAACTTCAGAAAGTTCCATATTTTCTTTAGGCATTTTTTCTAGCAAGTTTGGAAATATTTTATGTAGTCAATTTGGATGCACCCCAGTATCAAAATTAGAATGAAGAGCAAATTAAAGAAATTCTGTTTTTATCCAATTATAATAATTTATAGCGAATCGTACTTTAAGAATGAACAAAACATTAAAAAAGGTATTGTTGTGAATAATAAAATATATGTAGTTTACTCTTCTGAATCAATGTATCAATATTTTATGAACCAATATGTCTTAGAAATAAGTCAAGGCTAAATCACTGCCAAACTAAACACTTCGCAGGTCCTCAAATTATCGAAGACGAAAGAACGAGGCCAAACTATCGATCCAAACACAGTGCAAGTCACTTCTAATCAAGTTCAACTCGTCTGAATTTACTTTCTTCTATTAGATGAATTAAATCTAACTACAATTAAATTTAAAAAGATATTAAACTTCCTAATATTGCAGGCTCAAAGACCTTAAGGACTAATTAAATTAATTATTTAAATTAATTTTGGTTGAACAGAAGGAACTTTGATTATGGTAATGGATGCTTTAAATCCTTTAGTTACCTCAGTCTGTCCTTGTAAAGTGTTTTTAACATTTTGTTTCACATGCACTTAGTATCGTTAGTATTTTTTTTTCATCAGATGGTAATAACCATTACGAGAGAACCATTTATCGACAATAATTAAAGTGTTTTTCTAATTACTTTCAATATCCTTAAGAACAAGCATTTTAAGAGTATAAGAGTCAAAATGAAGAAATGTTGCTCATTTCTTAATTTTGAAAATTCTTTGTCACTTCTCTAGTATGTATTTGGAAAACCTGAGTGAGAGTTAATAAAATTAAATACGCACTGTAATTTATAAAAAAATTAGTTTTCCATTCAGAATCTCATTTTATAACTTCTTTTATATTAAAAATAAAGCGTAAATTTTAGAGCTCTTAAAATTATTTAAACATTAAAAATATTAACGTATCCACTAATTAATTCAAAGATCTATACTCTTCAATAAATTGTATAGTTTGTGATAAATTATATTATAAATTAAATATTTTAAACTTAAATATTTCTCAATAAGAATCATTATTCAGCTAAATTTTCGTCGTGCCCTTTTCTTAATCATAGAAAGTGAAGAATCTATTTCGAAATAAAACATTTAAGATTCAAAAGATTCTAAAAGAACCTTAACTGGCCAGCAGATATTTATATTTCTTTTTAAACTTGAAATATTTAAATCCAAATAAAGGACCAGTAGAGAATATTGAAAATGAGAAAAGCGACAGGGAAAAGAATTCTACTGCGTTTATCAATCCACTGTGCGATTTCTTGAGGTGTCATCGTTGTAAAATTATTAAGGCGAGCTAAGGTTGGCCTTCGGGCTAAAGGTTTCAATGGTGGAGATGTCACTGCACTGTTGATTGTTACTATACTCCCTACTGAACAATTTTGATCTTTTTCCTCATCCACTTTGACTGCTGGGACGTTTATGGTACTTGGGAAACTCTAAAATTATTGAAAATAATGAATTAAAATAAGTGATGATAATAAATTACGGAGGATTCATTCTATCTGAATCAAACTTACATGGACTGTAAGATAATTCGTGCTGGTATAATCATGTTCACAAAACGTTCCATTATCCAAGGATGACCAAGATCTAGATCTTTCCAAACCCGTTGTATTTTTTTGAAATTGCTTTCGAGCCAATCTGGGTGTCAATGTTGACTTAAGAATGTACTTGCTATTTACTTTCTTCAGTGGCACGTTTTTCCTGAGAGAGCGTTTCACAAACGTTAATCTATTTCATGAATCATCAAGACAATGCTCAGTATAAAAATGGTTATCAAATGTGAAATAAAATACTTACTTTCTCCTGTAAATGGTATTCACAAAGGCGAATTCCACCATAGCTGCGAATAAAAAAATGGTGCATCCCAAAAACCATATTTCACTTGCTTTTATGTACGAAACTTTGGGCAAGGAATTTTCAACTTTAGAAGCCAAAGTCATGAAAGCGAGAATGGTATTCGTACCTAAGATTTAAAAATTGAATGATGTTAGAATAAAAATACAAAATTCGTTGAGCAGATGGTCTTTTTGAATTTATCATACCTAAAACAATTCTAGGTGGACTTGCGTCCATATGTAGCCAGAATGAAACCCAAGAAATTACAACTATCAAGATCGACGGTATGTAGTAGTCCATCATGAAAAATCCCATTTCTCGGGCTAATTTGAATGTTATTTTTATTGAACTGAAATTTCCAGCTGAAATCGAACTGTTAATGAAAACGTGACAAGGTGAAAAGTAAATAAATATTCTTTTTGGAAGATCG
This sequence comes from Synergus laeviventris, assembly GCA_032275145.1. NCBI lineage: Eukaryota > Metazoa > Arthropoda > Insecta > Hymenoptera > Cynipidae > Synergus > Synergus laeviventris. The sequence continues at coordinate 11,294,346 of JAUESI010000018.1, read as the reverse complement.
TGCCTCCCTGGAGTAAAGAACAATTTAGAATTATAATTTTAATGTTTTAGGAATAATTGCAAAAATGACTCACCAAAGTGTCCATAATGTTGTTGAGCTGCAGTATAAGAAACTTTTGATTGATTAACCCATCTGTCCACTAGTCTGTATTCCGTTAAATGTAATTCATCAGCCAAAACAATAGGACCTTCATCCCATTCGAGTATCATATCTTGAACGTTATGAGTCCCTAAACAATATAAGGAATAGTATTTAATCACATTTTTACCCACCGTTCATTGGAAAAATCTATAGGAATGTTTTAAACCTACAACTTTCAAAGACCAGTGGACATTCTTGAACATCAAAAGGAAATTTCTCCAAACGCAGACCACAGTTTAGAATTGCTTCCAATCTACAAGCAGAACTTAATATAAAATGATAATACTTTTAAATATTATATTAACTACTAAAAAATTATATTTCACAAAACTTAATAATAAGAGGATGTTATTTTAATTATTTTTGTCCAGCAAAAAGTGTGAAAACTTATTTAAATGGGCTTTCGAGTTCTTGTTCAATATTTTTATCTTAAATTTTATTTCAAACCATAAAAGTTAACGATTAGGATTTTCAAAGAGAAAAATAGTTTTCAATTGCAATAAATAATCGTTTCTGTCATGGTTATCCAATATAAAATAAATTTACAATACTGCGTGAACAATATAAGAGTATTATACAATATTTAACCACATTTAACTAGGAAATTATTGGTGAGTTTCTGCAACAGTCATATAAATCATAACGGTTTGTCAAATCAGATTGACCTAGAATACAATAGAAGTTTAATGAAATGTTAAAAACTACGTTTAATAATAATTTTAAATTGTTGCACCTGGTTAATTATAACTATATAAATGTAAATTAATATAGTAGTTATTAATTTTTATAGTAAATTAACTTTGTCCGACTCAAAAGTAATTTTTACTCAAAACACACATTAAAAATTTGTTATCTTTTTTGTATTTGAATATTATCAATTATCCGTGCAATATATGTTTCCCGCGTACTGTACCGTGCACATAATATTGCTAGTAAATTTAGTAATTAAATAAGAAATTATCAGAATTATCTTACCTCGTATTTAAGATCACCATTCCAGAAGGATCAATAGATATCAACAGATCCTTAACACCACTTCCCATAATAGCAGAACTTCGTTCATTTGCAACGTAAACCGAAGGAGTCCATATCAAATCATGTGCAGTTTTTCCTCCGTAAATTTGATTTTGATGAGGTGCAATATTTTCAAAGTTCAATCTCTTATCCAAATATCGAAATTGTAGCATCATATGAACATCAAATTGCTACAAGAATGATTCTGATATTATTTTGTAAACTAGGTTCCTATTTTAATTTTTATTCCCAATTATATTATTATTAATAAAGATTTTCTAATTACCAGTGTTTTGGCCATGTTGGACTTTATAGTGTAAATATAAGCTCTGCACATAACTTTGACTGGATCAGTGGGAATTGTTTCACCAGGTGGCCTAGCCATTTTGTCATATCGACAATCAGCCGTCAACTCCTGAAGAAGTTCAGTCTGAGATATTGTTGTAGTCGCATTTATTTTACTACAAGTTTCAGATCTGCAACATATAATATTTCATTGATGTAATTAAAATTAAGATTAAAATAATACTTCAACTCAAGCAAATTATAATTTTATGTAGAGTTTTGCAATATTTTGATAATTAAAAATGCTCCCGGAAAACTGCTTATCGGCAATGAATCACGAGTTTTATTGTATGAAAGATCACAAGATGAGTACAGGAATTATTCTTTTCTTTCCAACTTCATTTTCCGCTTCATTTGCTACTCGTTTGCAACAATTCAGAGAAATGTGTTACTGTATTTGAAAGACATTAAATTAGTATTCTTGACTATTCTTTTCAGAAAACAATACTTTATTGTTGAAAAAATGCAGATGTCATGAATGCTACCTAGTCACATAAAACAGATCACAAGACTCAAACTATTGTGTCGAAAGTTATTATGCGAGTCAAATCAACTGTTCGAACCTCTTAATACACTTCTTCAGTTTGGTAATAACTTGTCGGAACATATTGTCAGTAATTGTAAAAATCTTGAAATCCAGAATTTCCAAATCATGACAATTTTCAAAATATAAAATTTGCTGCAAAAGATGAAGAATTCATAATCTATTCATTTTCTTTGGCTTAACTTCTTTTTATTAAAAAAGGAAGTGCTTAATCTACCATGACATTTTTTTCCATTGAAAGTGCAGAAAGTTTTCTACCTAACGAAGTGCGGCTTCATCAAGTCACCAAAAGGATGTGACGTAATGTTTTTTTACAATTAAAGTTTGCACGAAACCCTGAAAAGCTAACAGTATTAGGTCTCAATAAATTTCAAAGTCCTTATCTCTCCCTGAATTTATAGGATAAAATATTGTACTATTTATACGACTTATCAGACCCAAACTCGTACTATAATCTTGACGTTCACTGTTTGCGATAAACAAATACCTTTCTCAACTTCTTTTCTTATTTACCCTATCTAACTAGCAGAAAATCTTGTTAAGATTTTTATGCATGGAGGGGTTGAATATAATTTTAATGAAAAGAATGTTAGGACCACAGTAAAAAAACAGATTAGGTTTTCTTGAGAAAGCTAACGACGGAGAAATTCCGAGGAGATGAATTTTTCACTAAAAATCAAAAATGATGAGTTCAATCTAATAATCGTTTTCTAATAATTTTGAATCAGTCTTTGTTTTCTTAGGTTGCAAGACAATTAGGAGAGATTGAAACTATATTTTAAATTCAAGAATTGTAATAAAAAATGAAAACAGAAATTTTGTGTCTCTGAAATAGAATAATTTTGTTTGGAGGAAGCGATCAACAATAAAATTTAATTGTGCTGTCAAAACGTTTTTACGAGATTGTCTGAAGGCTGCTAGTTATGCTCTATTAATTCTACAGTGTTTCTACCAATCTTAGAAAGATAGAGCGAAAAGAAAAGATCAAGAACACAGGCTCAAAAACGACTTCTTTCCGCCAATAACTTAATTTCCCCCAGAAATTTATGGTTCAGAAGCTGTTAACACTTTCCTTATTTACGACCACCTATTTTATCAAATCTCGGTGCAACTTACTGACACTTTTAATATATTACACTATTTTTCAAAGCATGACGTCGTATTTAGCAGCTATAAAAATTAATACTCTGGTGAAGATCATTATCTCGTGCTTGTAAAAGATAAGAATGAAATTAAATCCTTATTAAAATGATTGTCCAGACAGTCAAAAAAATGGTAAAATAAATACAAAAATTAATGTTCAAATAAAAATTGGTATTAAAATAAATCGATACTGAAATATGATTGTAGTTTACTTTCTTTAACTCACTCTATAAGTTGATAAAAAATCCAGACTTGTGAATCAAATGAAAATTGTAGGGTGTAAAAGGGGTTAATGAAAACTTACTCTTTAGAGTTATTGGTGCAGATTGAAATGTGAAAGAGTAGGAGGAAGCTCGACAGAAGAAGAGCTCTTCCTCCTAGAGTCATTCTAAGCTTCTTTGTCACTGAACTGATCTACCAACTAACTGTAACTGATCCGGAAAGCTGTTGTGCAGGTAATTTGTTTAGAGTTGGTCTCCGAACGTTGTTCCCACTATTGGCGTTCGTCTGCTCTTTAAACGAGTAACGCTTTAAAAAGAATTAGGTTGAGGCAGCAGACTCTGTCTATGTGCTCAAGGATTAAGATTGTACACAGCACACTTTCTGTGGTTTATACGGTCGACTCTTAATTGGTCTATGATCTCGAGGAAGGACGCTGGGATGGTAGAGTGCCGATACTTTAACGCTGATTAAAAGATTAAAACGTGAACCATTTTTTTGGGGCGAGACCTTTCAAGCCCGAATGGCATCGCAAATTATTTACAAGACATTAAAGAAGATTTCGTGACTCAGTCTCAGATGAGTTTCTGTTGTTTCTTCTAATTGTTGATGCTGAGTGTGTGTTAAGTACACGTAATTATTAACAAAGCTTGAATACGTCAGCAGCTTAATAATGATCTTGGATGCAACGAAGATTCGGATGAAGATAATTATGATGAATTTTACAATTTACAAAAGTAATCATTTATTTTCTTGGCTAACAAGATCCTTTTGATCAGTCGATATTCATTGGTGTACTGAGAGGTTTCATGCGATGTACTGTGTAAGTGAGGAAATGAAGATCTTGTAGTAAACCAGTCAATCTCTTGAAATGACGCTCCGTGTACGGGATTAATGCCTCTAGAGATGAAGTGAATCCCACCGTCTGCAAATGATCGCTTCTAATTTCACTCAATAACGCGTTTATTACCATCTGTAAAGAAAAATATTTGTATATTTTTAAATTTATCACTCGATTAAAAAATATAACATTCAGAAAATATTTAGCACCTACATCCCCTAAAGGGCCTATTGACTATGTTATTCAATTTAGTAACAGTAAAAGAATAACATTTATTTTTAACAAATAATGTAATTAAAAATAAAATTATAAGCATGTGAATTCAATTGCACTGTTTAAATCAAATCTGAATAACAACAGCTTTGATTTTCAAGCAATATAAGTATAAACTTGATACAACAAGACTCTTAAAACCCAATTGCGAGATAAAAAAGTATTTACAATTGTTATTAATGATGAAAAAAGAAAATAGAACATTAGCAACGGTTTATTTATAGCCAATAAAATTTTCTTTTGATGAGTCAGAGAATTTATTATCTCCAATCTCTAGAATTACCTTTTACAAATTGGATATGATTAATGAAAAATTACCTGAGCAGCTTGAGTATTCCGGCTGTTTGTATTCCAAACAACGGCGCATTTAAGCAAAGCTTCCTGACGAGCTGGTTTCAATTCCCGAATAGTATCTACCAATTTCTTCTCGTTTTTCTTAATGATACCTGGTAGAACAATCAATAGTAAAAAACAATATTACCTAATATTGTTTCAAGGAATGATTTTTTAATTTTTAAATATTGTGCGCATCACTGATCGTGACGCAAATCCTTGTGGCACGACAACCTGAGTAATGACGAGACACGTGCTTTCTAAGGGTTAGTGAACTAGCAGGTGTTTTTTTAAATTGAAAGTGATAAGAAATATATTAGAAAAGCTGAACATTCATTTTCATAACCTGTTTCGAAATTTTTCTTCCAACACTTATCTTGTAAATAGTTTCTAATTGTCATTATATTATAAAAATACCTTCAATAATCTTCAGAGTTTGAAGCGGCCTTTCCAGCTTCAAGGAGAGGTTTAAGGCAGCCTTTAATTTTTTAGCTTTAAGCAGATTTGCAAGTTTCTGTTCCTCGAGGATCAAATTTTCCCGTTCAGCGATTATCTTTGCTTTATTTTCTTGAGTAACATCGCGCCAGACGACCAATATTGAATCGTTTCCTCCACTGACGAAATGCGTTTCCATTCTGTTAACTTTCATTGAAAAAGACAAAAAAAATCAATAATGTTTTTCTTACGAAATATGTACTATTTTTAATTCTATCAATTAATTCAATTAATGACATATTCTGAGAAATATCTAATGACCTATTCAATATTCATTACTAATTACTAATCTCCTGAACATGCGTAATACTTTCAACTGATACAAAAAATATTATAATAATTTGTGACCTTAAAAAAGTACTTTAGTTCTTATATAATAGATATATTTAAATATTTTTTAGTCTACGGATGATTGCATATACTTAAATTGCGTTTTAAAATCATACCTTTGAGAGCCCATAGTGCAGATTCATGTTTGTCCAGTGTAGTGATGCACTCAGAAGTCTTTACACTCCATAATTTCACGAAACCATCGTTAGAAGATGATATTATTTGCATTCCTCGAGATAAGAATTCTGCTCTGACTACGGCAGCTTCATGTCCTTCGAAAGTCTGCAATTATATTTTTTAATTATATACACAACTATTATAATATATAATTTAATAAAGTTGTTAAATTTCGATAATTTTATTTTAATTTACCTTCAAGCAATTTAATTCTGTTAACGACCAAATTTTTATTGTGCAATCTGCAGATGAAGTCAAAAGTACTTGATCGATGGGCGAAAACCTAACGCACCAAACGCCTCTTCTATGTCCACGAAATACTCCCAGTTGCTGTAAATTACTCGCATCCCAGAGCTTAAAAAATGATATTGTAAATGAAAAAAAATGAAATAAATATATTGGAGATGTACAATCTCTACAATTTGAATTAGTTTACTATACCTTAGCGGTTTTATCAACAGCCCCAGTTGCAATAAATCTATCATTAGGAGAAACAGTTACACAATTGATGTCCATGTCATGTGCTCTCACTGAACAAGTCGTATTAAGTTGCACAGCACCTGTAAAATTATATAAAAATATTTAATGTTTTTTAATATCTATTTCTTAACATTCAATAAAAAAATTCCAATAAATAATCTCACCGGCTTTCACAAATGTTTCGGGAATATCCCACAATTTAAGACAAAAGTCCTTGCTCGCAGAAACAAAAAATTTTGTCGATGATTGTGTAAGCGCAACTGAACCCACAGATTCTGTGTGTCTAACTCCAACCCCTATGCAAGAAACTTGGAAAGAATCTTTGTCCAGGAGCCACAACCTGACACTGTTATCCTGAAATAGTTTAGCTCTTAAATATATTTTTCATTTTGAAACTTCTTAATATTAAAAGAAAAGAGTATAATGCTTACTTTTCCAGAGGAGGCGAACAAATTTCGATTAGCTGGAGTGCAGCTCAGAGACAATACAAAATCTGTGTGACCTCCTAGCAGTTGGCAATTCATTGTTTCTAGCTCGTAGAATTTGATATCACAACTGTTGGATGCAACTGCGAGATGAGTGTCTCCTTCACCGACATAAATAAGATCCAATATTTCAGCACTGTAACCTACCAACTAAAATGAATAACAATTTTAATAACATTATAAATAAATAAACTAAGTAAACATTTCAATATAAATCTAAAATTTCCAAGAGTAATTACCTGCTTTTCGCAGTGAAAGCTTTCAATCGAATGGATTATAATATTTTGATCAGCAGATACTACAGCGACACTATTAGTAATTTCATTATACAATAAATTTGTAATGGAAAGACCTCCTGCTTCTTTTGCAGCTGGTACAAAAGAATTTTCTTGCGTGTAGACTTCACTGCCCGATTTCATTTTCCATATTTTAATGATACCTATATCATTAAAAATAATTAGTTAATTATACTTTAAATTACTTATCTGATTAAATTATTAGAAATATTAAATACCTTTTTCGCCTGCACAGGCAGCATATATTTCTGATTTTTTTCGGGTAACAGACTCAGGTAGAGGAGCTTTAGGTGGAATTATAAAAGCTCCTTCGATTCCTTCGTAAACTGGCAAAACTCTTATCGAAGAGCCTTGAGAAATATCCCACAATATCAGAACTTTGTCTCGTCCGGAACTGAGAATTAGAAAAAAAAAAAAAGATTATTATTATTAATTTGTGTATGATTTTAAGAAACTATATTTCAGTTGTACATTTTGGATTACCTGAGCATGTGTACTCCGTCTTCGTGAAAAGATAGAGAAGTAATTTTACTAAAATGGCCATTTAATAAAAGTTTCTCCTCTCCTTTTTGTATATTCCATCCGTGAATTTTTGTGTCATCACCGGCGGCAAAAAGAAGTTGTTTTTTAGGATCTGGGTGAAATGCCAAGATACTAGAAGAAAAATAAGTAAAACTTAAGCGTTGAAAATAATACAGCATATCATCAAATTCTGAATAAGTCATTTACCTGACAACGCCCTGAACTCCTTTTAAATTATGTGTACAGACATGATGCTCTAAATTCCAAAGTCTGACGCTGCTATCGCTTCCTCCAGATGCCATGATTGGACCATCACTGAAAAAAGTTATTTGAGCAACTGGCCCTTGGTGAATAGATTTCCACATCTTTTCTAGTTTTGATTCTGTTAAAAATCAAAATTGATTCATCGATAAGTCACACATAAAATGATTAATAAATAACTATTCTAGAAAATTTTTCTGATTAGACAACAAAAAAAAGTTTTGCGAACTACCTTCCCAGTTCCATAGTTTGAAAAGACCACTTTTGTGCTGAGTTACAATTGAAAGATCATCAGAACTGAGGGCGAAACTATTTACAGGATCTTCTTCTTGGTCATTTTCGGGTTTTCCGATAAGGCATTTTATTAAACCTTTTTTCACAGATAACACAGAGACAGCTCCTTTATTTTGACAAAATAGATTTTCTCCGTCTTTACTCCACTGAAACAATAATTCAAGGTAAGAAATGAGGTGCATACTTAGGTACTTCAATTTCTTAAATATAACTAATAATTACTTTGAATAGGAATTTCAAGCAACATAATTTAGGACTGATTAGATTTAAAAAGCAATCAAGTGACATTTGTCTTCATTTGAACGATTTGAACGGAACTATTACAATGTTATTTACAACTAATTACAAGATTAAGCTATAAATTTTGGTATTAAATAATAATAATAATAATAAATATAGAAGTTTTTTTAGATAAACACAAAGCTGAAAAGAAAATTTGTAGGTAGTTTTCGTCTATCGGAATGTAATTAAGAATGCATATGTCATTCGTATGATTTAGGAATTTTTAATGAAGCTTACCAAAATATTTCCTCCAGTATAAAAAGCTCCATGTTGAGACTCGACTTCAAAACTGAAAAAGAAATAAGAATTATCAGATTGGTTACCATAACCTTAAAATTGTATAAAATTGTTTTAATCAGTTTATAGTTTTAACCAATGTAACAATTAGACAGTAACTTACGCCTCTTTTAATCTAGATTCACTCATGCTGTTTTTTCAAATTGGAATCAATCCAAAAGTATAAGAAAACATCAGTTTCTTCACTAATTTCAAATATTTTGATACAGTGTATAAAGATGGTCAACCATCCACGTGTGACGCAGGCTTGGTGTGGTGTGACGGGAAACCAAAACTAAAAATCCGCCACTTGGTTGGTAATGCGCATGCATTACACAATGCATCTTATTAGTAGTATTTCGCGGGAATATTTGAAATACTAAAAATGATATTTTAATTATTAATAACTGTATTTGAAAAAATATTACGTCGATTATTAATTAAAATTTCATTCAAAAATATTTGAAAAAATTGGAAAAGGAAGAATAACATTTTTCAGAATATACGGATAATCATAAAATCACTAGATCTATTATATTAATATTTCAATTAATGGTAACGTTTCAATAAGACTTTATTGTTTCTATTTTGTAAATGCATTTAAATATATAAGTATAGGTAGAAGAGAATGTGAATAAAATCGACATTCAAGTAGTTTATTTACACACAAATATGTGACAATGATGAAAATCCTCAATCTTTTACATAGTTTAAATTTATCACCACCTGAAATGGGCGTAAGCACGATTAATTTCGCACTGCTTGTGCAATTCAATTTTCCTCTTCACAACGGCACCCTGAAAAAAAATCAATATAAGATATAAAATGAAATAAAATAATGTCTAAACTATAAAATAAGTCAATTTTGACATACCTTATTAGCAGCTGCATCCATCAATTGATTCCCCAAAGATGTTCCAAAATAATGTGTACGTTCTTTATTTTTCCCGGCCTCTACTAACCAGGACATTGCTAAAAAACGTGCACGTGACGAGGATACAGGATGAGGAACCGGATAGTGAACGCCTCCTCTTCTTATCTTTACGAGTTCTAAAATTGGCGTGCTATTTTCTACGGCACGATGCAGAATTTTTACTGGATCAAGTTCAATTTGCATTCGCTCTGCTTCTGTCTCTGCTTTATGGTAATTCATAATCTGGGTCCTTTTTATATGTGCAAAAGCTCCTTCTAGCACTTTTCTGGCTGCAACCTTCTTTCCTTCTCTCATTATGAAATTCGTAAACTTTCTGTAAATGGCCATGTTCAGGATTATTCAACTTTTTCGAAAAAGAAAGTACGTAATATGAATGATTACATACCGAACAACAAGATCGTGAAATTCCGAACTTGTTTCATTAGTAAATGCAGGTTTTGTAGGTGAAAGGGCTAGTGTTTTCAACTCTCCTGACTCCTGAAGATCTTTTAATTCTGTTTCCTTGTAAATTGGTTGTTTCATGTTTCTTGGAAACACACTGTACTGCTTTTTAGTGTCAGCTACGAGTAATCTGTAATAATAATTAATATATGGATCTATTTGATATACTTTAATTTTACAGAATGCATATTATGAAAATTGTTGAAGGAAGATTTTTTATACTGGCCAAAAAAAAGTTAGGATATATTTTATAATATATACACATGAACCTTTTAATCATAATGTCTAAAAGATTTTAAAATATCACTAAAGAAAAACTATAGACATTTAGAGATTTCAAATAATTTGAGGTTATGGTACTAATATTTAAAGTCCCAATTTCTTCGAAATAGATGAAATAACATACTAAAAGTATATTATCTTAATTGAAAATTATTCCTCCAAAATAATTTCTGCAAAGTATCTTACCTTTCGAATCCTTTAAATCTTTCGTAAATAAATACTCGTGGGATAAGATTTCGTAGCAAAGCCATTTTCAAGTGAAAAAAATCCCTAATTCTAATAAAAATCAATGAAAATTAATCAAAAGTAATAAGACAAAATAATGTCTGTTGGCTGCGCAGAAATTTCCAATTTCTTTTCTACTTGGGTGACATTCTACGTATTCTGCATTCCACAATCACAATCTTTAATGACTTTATTATATATATATATATATATATTCTTTACGCAATTGATGAAATAATATCTTTGACTGAAGCTGAACCGACTGAACATATATATCAGTGGACTGAACCCGAAGATTGTTCTGTCCTTTTCTATCATGCTGCCCTATCTCCACTGATATATATCCTATCTCTCTTGC
>JAUESI010000018.1:11248995-11268566 GCA_032275145.1 Synergus laeviventris | reverse complement strand
ATAATTTGTCATTTGACAAACACTTAATATCACACGAGACGAGAGTATCCGTTTTTTTTTGTTTTATATACTAATTACTATAATGAATTCTCGCATTTTGCAAATATTTCGTCCAGAACAATTAATATGTGAGTTTTTTTGTTTTTTGTATACTTATTGTTTTTATAAATTATAATAAAGCTATTATGTAGAAAATTTATACGCTATAAATATATCATAAATACACGTTATTAATATATTATTCATATACTGTAACAATCATAGAGTTTATTAATATTATATTATAACAAATGAGTTGTGTGTGAATCATATTTTATTTTTCATATCCTGCTATTTCATATGTCCTATTTATTTGAACATAATTTCTGTTGAACAATATAATTAAATTTTGTGTCTAAGACCATGCAATGAATATTATTTTTAAATCTTTAATTATCTCTTTATTGCAACGAAGACAAATCTGTTATCTAAAATTTTAGATTCCCAGATGAAACGTTTATCAAGTGCATTTACTGGAAAACAGCAGTATGAAACACTTGCTGTTACAGTATCCAAGCCATTTGTACATAGTGTCCAATTAAATAGGCCTAAAAGACTGAACGCATTGAATGACATAATGTGGGAGTATGTACATTTATTGATAATTGACCTAAGTTTAATTTCAATTTAAGTACATCCATATTTATTAAATTTCAGAGAAATTAATCATTGTTTTAAAGCATTAGCTGATGATGCAGACTGCAGAGTTATTATTCTCTCAGGTGCTGGAAAGAGTTTTTGTGCAGGTATTACATTAATTTACTCTCTAATTATACATACTATAGGAAAAGATTTGATACATCATCAATAATTTCAGATTACTATTTGTAGTTAGATAATAATGTTTAATTCATTTTTAGGACTAGATTTGCAAAATGCCATGAACTTTAGTCAGGGATTAGCAGAACACGAAGATGTTGCTCGAAAGTGTAAACTCTTAGAAAAGAAAATAAAATTGTATCAGGAATCATTGACTTCCATAGAGCAGGTTTCTTGATTTTTCTTTGAATTATAAATTTAAATTATGTAGAAATATTATGAAATTATTAAATTAAGTATAATATATGAACATTACAGTGCCCAAAACCCGTAATTGGAGTAGCACATGGAGCATCTGTAGGGGCCGGAGTTGATATGTTATGTGCAACCGACATAAGATATTGCTCTTCAAACGCATGGTTTCAAATTAAAGAAGTTGAATTAGGAATGACTGCCGATGTCGGAACATTGCAAAGATTACCGAAAATTATAGGGTGTAGTAGTTTAATTCGAGAACTAGCGTATACAGGTCGAGTCTTTTCAGGTAAGGAAGCCTTTCAGTGCGGTTTTGTGAACAGAATATTCGACGATGAAAATGCGTAAGTTTTTTTATTTTCCCACACAGTGTAAGTGCTGAAACAATATGTTAAGTTATTTAAAATTTTACAGATTGATGGCAGCATCTTTAGACATTGCTGAGCAAATCGCCAATAAAAGTCCAGTCGCTGTGCAAGGAACCAAAATCAGTTTGAATTACTCAAGGGATCATACAGTTCAGGAGGGATTGGATCACATTGTGAGTAAAGACCCAGATCTTAGTCAACCTAAAAATATATGGTAGAATTGTAATTAATTAGATAAAAATAAGTACCTCAAAAAAACTAACGATTGAGTATAACGTCGTGCATTTTAATAAATCAAAATTTTCTTTATCAGGCAATGCGTAATCAAGCCATGCTGCAAAGTGAGGATTTCTTGAACGCAGCAGTAGCTTTGGCAACGAAGGGAGATCCACCAGTATTTTCAAAGCTGTAAATACTAGATAATACTACGCTTAGTACTCGGATGGGTGAGTGCTTTGTGATTTGTTTCTGAATGTTTAGGAAAATTCCAAAGTGTTTTTTAATAATTTTACTGGTGTGCAGAATATTATACACAATATTTTATAAAATATGTAAATAGAAATATAATTTTTGATACATAATAAAAGGTGTTATTAAAGAAATCATTGTACATGATCGATCTTCAAAGAGGACGTGCACAGTGCCATATTTTCATGCAATACTGGGTTTAAACATCATGCTACCCAGAACGCGTTTCTTTGGTTTAACTGCTAATCTTTCTGCCTCTTCTTTTTCAAAAAGAGAATATAGATTCAATTCTTCAGGAATTTTCACCTATAAATCAAGTTTGAAAACGCGGTGTGCTTATTTTTTTATTTTTAACTTGTGATTTGGGAAAAAAATGTATTTAAAACGCAAAAGGGCAAGATTGCACATGAATTTTATACGTGGACTCACAATTAATAAATTTATATAGTGTTCATAGTTAACTCTATTAGTTTCGGGATCGCAAGCTATTGCCATCATTTCGTTAATTTCTTCTTTAGAAAATGGTTCTCCAACTTCCATTAAGGCTTTTTCTATATCACTTCTCATTATATAACCTCGATTTTCCACATCTAGTAGCTGAAAGGCTTTCAGTAAGTCCTCTGGATCTGCCGGTTTGAACTTTCGTTCACTGATTGCTTTGCACATATATTCGACAAATCGGGCTTGTGGCACACAGTTATTTTCAACATCCTCAACCTCAACTTGTATTTCTTGCAGTTCTGCTTCTGTAATAACACAACCTGTAACAAAAAAATAAACCAACAGTGATTTTCTTTTCAATTTTTCCTTCAATGAATAAATCCCAATAAATAAGATACTTTTAAATCTAGGAACGGATCAATTTTACCCAATGATCTTATTATTGTCCCCAATTCTCTAACATCTACTTCGTGACTTCTTGCATTGTCGAACACGTCGAATGCATCGATTAATCTTTTTTCCAGTAAACTTGGTTCTAACGACACTAAAATAACAAAATTATAAAAATCTTTAATTAATTTATCATCTAAATATTTAAAAAAAGTTAAATATTATTTATACTTTCTGAACAAAATTCTCGTATGCAAAGGTTTGATGGAATTAAGTTATATCTAATTATTTATCTACTGTCATGTTTTACTCGACTGAACCGAGGACCTATTTAATCGATATTGCTACGCAACTAGAACTGCATTTTTGAGCACCCATAATTTTCCAAGGATTATAAATTTCTTGCATTTACCTGCTTGAAGACTAGCAAGTCTAGATATTCTGTTTCCAAAAACACTTTTGCGATTGAATCCAGTAGGGTCTACAGAAAAATTTCTAGACTGCTTCATTTTACCCAGGAACTATAAGTAATTATCGAATTTTCGAAATGTAATTAAATTGGAAAAAAAGTAAATAATGAAATTTGTATTTAATGATTCATTTATACATTTACATTGCATCTTATCTTACTTTTTCCGAACACTTTGAGACTTTGTATGTTTTTCACATAATAAATGTACAGTATACATACGTAAAAATACAATTTTGTTAAATAAGAAAGTCATAATTTACAAATTGAAAATTCATAACAGGAAACAAATGACTGTTTCGTGATCTTCGGTACTTTTGTTTTTATGTATAAAGTTTGTGTAAGAATTAGGCAATATCTAAAAATGGGCAGTTTGTCTGTTAATTTCTTCGATATCTTCTATTATCTCTGGAATACGTGTTCCTATTTTTTTGGCGACTTCTGATTTTTCATTGAAAGGTAAGTTAAGGTATTTCCAGATTAGATCTCCGTCAATTATGCCTCTAGCAGGATTTCCTTGCATTCGTACGTAACTTTTGTAAGTCCTAAAAGTAAGTACAGTTTTATTATATATTACATGGAATTATTATTGTTATTCCACTTTAAAATAAATTAAACAGCAACTTACCTATAAGACTTTGGATTTAAACCTCCAATGTGACAAATGTGCGACACTAATACATTTTGTAGCATAAGCAGTCTTCTGTACGTTTTCTCAGGTACTGGGAGAATATATCCGAGACTTCCATCTAAGGATGCTGCAAAAACATGTATAACATTGTTTATCAGGAGAGAATAAAAAAAACTATTATAATTCATAAAGTTGATATTACTCAGAACTTACCATACATGGTTACGTGCCTCTTATCGGCACCAACAAATTGTTTTCTGCTATTAGCAGGATCTGTCGTTTTACATTTTATCCGGAAAAATGTATTAATTTTCTGACCTAAATGGAAATCCGCTTTTCGAATTAGTTTTTGACCTCCCAAACTTTCTCTCGATTCGGGTTGATACATGAAGAGGGCAATGTTACTTTCGCCATCAGCTACGAGGAATCCGAGATTATTGTTATCGATTAGGTACTCTATCGTAAATACTTCCGCTGGTCGAAAATCCTGTAAAGTAAAATTTATTTTAAATGGTATTCGTGAATTAATAATTATGTTACTAGTTTTTGAAAAGAAAGTATTCTTACCCTGCTTACGAGCGAAAGAGTTCGATACTCTTCTTGAAACCTCAAGAGACTTATAGATTTGTACACGTCAGCTATTAATATCAAACTTTTAATGCTTAACATTTGATGAATGTAAATCTGAGTATCTATAAATGCAACTCCCACAAGATCATTATCTTTCAATTGCCAAATGTATATCTGAAATTGAAACAAGAAATTAAACATATTAGGTTATACAATCGAATCATTTTAAGTTGATGTCCTACATTAAAATGAATTTACCTTCTGGCCGACGGCAGATACCAAAAATCCGGATACTTGGGTTATAGCTGTGATAGGTCCTTTTTGTTCTTTTGCATAAATTTGCTTGAACCTATTTTTAGTTAAGGGTTGACCCGGCTCGGGTACAACTTCGATGATGTCAAAAATTAATATCTGTAAACAGTTAATCATAAATTAAAGAATCTACTCAAATTTATATTGAAAAATTTTACATGCAGAATTTTCATCTTTAAGACATTACTCTGCCTCTACTGGTAATATCCTCTCCATAGTTGTAATTCGTTCCAAGCACGATGTATCCTTTGAGACCAGATCTTGTCCCTTCATAAGCAAGAGAGACATTCTTAAGACATGTAACGTGTTCCCATTGATCTAATTCGATTTTTGTATTAGGAATAGTTTCCCATGAGACTGGGGAAAATAATACTATGCAAAACTGTTCCTGAGAGGGATATAAAAATCTCTCTGATCGTTCTTCCTCAGTGAATTCCTTCATAAAACAGAAGTATGAAATAGTAAATTAATATGAAAAAGAGAAATAATAATAAAGCCGTAAATTATTTCAATTCAATTTACCTTGTCTTCTCCGTTAAATCTATAATAACTTTTTAATGGCTCAGCTATGCTTGTTATTACACAATACGTTTTGCTTTCAAGATGATAAGTAACGAAGTGGGGAGTACATCTTAAAGGAACTTTTCTCACGGGCCATGGCGCATCATAAGAAAGGTGCGTTGGTAATACGCAAATTCTCAATTCCTCCTACGAAAATTAATTTATATTTAAAAAGGTATCAATTCCTCTCACATTTTTAGATCAAAAATTTTGTTGTAACATCTTTCATTACCTTCCGGTTGAAATACAAAAATCCTTGTGGACAATTAATGTTGTTAAAGGGTGCAAATGATTTAATCGGTCCATCGATTGTCATTGGATGGGCACGTAATTCTCCTCGACCTGTTAAGAATATCCAATGAGGATAGTCTCCACAAATGAAAACCCCGTTGTAACCAGCTATATTACTAAAGTAGCGCATCATAGAAACTCGTCGATCATCTTGCGTGCCCAATTCTTCCTCCTTAAGTTTCGCTCTATCAATACGGATGAATAAAAACTTAGTAACAACATAGATATTTTCTAATAAATCTAATAATGTTTCAAAATGTTTACCTCAAACTTCCTGGTATGATTCCATGATCCAGTTTTTTAAATCGCAGTTTTAAATAACCTTTTGGATACTTGTACACTTGATAGATTTGTAGTTCATTGTCTAACCTGACCAACAACATTGGTCTGTTTCCATGATGACCTAAAGCGACCATTAAAACCTCTCGAACCTGTAATTCCATTTATAATCATTTGATTATATTTAAAAAGCGAATCGAGAATAGTGGTTCAAAATGTTTTTTTACCTGAATCTCTGAATTTGGTACTTCATTCACTTGAGCAGAAGTAACAGTAGTAGACTCCATACTGTCGTGCAAAATACTTTGCCCATAACCAAAATTCTTTATAAGGTAAGACAAGCGTAAGTCAGGTAAAGAATAAATTTCTAGAGTCCCACTGTCTCTGTACACAAGTAACCAATATGTAGGTTTGATTTCTTGAAGTGATTTCTGCCACCTATAAATTTCGAAATTATTTTAAGTAATTAAAATAAGATCTTTTGAGACACTTGCCGAAAAGTAAGAATAAATACCAAGGTGTCTTTTTAGTAGTGGAATCACTAGGTTTAGGTTGTGGTATCAAAGGCATTTGAAAAGCAGGTGCATCACCGTAAAGTAATTCATCCTCGTTATCAATATTTTCAACTGTGGCGGGTTCTTCGGAATGTTTCTCGTTTTCGGATGCATCATCCTCTGCCTCTTCTGTTAAATGGGTTGTAAAAATACCGCTCACATCTCTGTAGGCACACACCGCTTCTATTTGTGGCCGCTGAAAGATAGTGAAAAGGAACATTAAACCAAATTCTAAGGAAAACTATATCAGGAATAAAATGATTATTCTTACGTATAATAAATTTGCTGGCTGAGAATGCAATCGAGCTGTCCCTCGACCTTCCCTGAGCGTTAAAAGCATTACTTGGCCATCTTCAGCGAGCAGTACAACATATGGATCCGCACAACTTGCGTGAATGATGGGACAACCAAAATCCATTGGCATGTGCTGAATCTGTAAATTCAGTATTAATTAAAAGTCTATTTGGAAGTTGGCATTTTTTTCTCCAAAAAAGCGACAATTCTTTTAGATTAAGACTAAAATTTTATTTATGAACGTTTAACTTACTTGTTCAGTTCCAAGCATCAATCGCACACCTGTTTGAGTGATTTGAATAATATATTTATTTCCTCCTAAGTTGCCAGCAAACACAGTCGTTCCTTGTGTACTAAATCCACTTTGATCCACTTCATTAATTTCTTGACCAGTTTGGAGAATCTAAAAGTAAGTAAAATTAATAAAGCCCTACAATTAACAAGACGAAAACTAAATTTAAGTACAGCAAGCACAAGAATAAAAATACTACCATGGTTGAATCTTGATGACTTAGAATTAAATAGGCATGCACTCCTTCTGTTTCAGACTTATCTTGATCGTCATTTACTGAGCCAATTACAGTCCACATGTCTTCGCACCCAGGAAGTTCAAATGTTGTCACGACCTTAAATTTGATTAAAATGACTATGCTTTCCTTATCAAAAATATAATTAATATTCTTACCAGCAGATCATAGAAGATAGATAATTTATTATTACTATTAGTATTATTATTTCTATTATTAATAACCTGAGGACGAATGGATCTTTGCAAAACACAAAGAGCGCCGTTCTTTCCGTAGCCAGAAGTGGTAACTAATTCCACATCAGGATCGTTAATGTGGGAAAATTCCTCAGACAAAAATGCAGGTTCTCCCATGGAAATATTACCACAAGGTCCTATGTTCAATAAACTGTCGCACACCTATAGAAATAAAAGTAAAAGTTTAATATTATGGAGTTTCAAAATTTCGAGGATAATTGATTGCATTCAAAAACCTCAACCTACTTCAAAACTATAAGATGTAATTTGAATCGATGTCTGTGTTTCATTCCCGTATACTTCAAGTTCTTCAGGATCTTTAATGTCCAAAACGTCTGAGGCCATCCAATCTCCCAAAAAATCTTGCTTCACTTTTTTCGCAGGTGTTTCTCCAGTGATATCGCTAAAGAACATGTCTGAGCCGCGATTACTTTGTGTACTTTCATTTTCCTTTTCCGTGAATCTCAATAGTAAAGAATTTCCAAGGCGCGAGCCAAGAAAAAGGTAATTTTCCTCACACAAGCAAACCTATTTTATTAAATATTATAATAAATGTTAATAAATAACCTTCATTTTAATAATGTACCATGCGTAAATAAAATCATTAAATGTTACGTACACATGAGGTTAAGACACTAGCAGCAGCTTTGTCAAAATGAAAACCACGTACAGCCCGCATGCTGTCCGCAAAAAGAGACAAAACGTACAATTCTCCGCTTTTTAGAGACATCACTAAACGATCTGTTGAAATAAATGCAACCTGTGCACCTTCTAAACTTATTTTCACTCCTTCTTGAGGTTCTATGGAAATTAAATCAATATGAATTAATTGATTCATTATTTATATAAATAGTAGAGAATTGCAAAAATTATAAAATATAATTTTTTTAAAATACTAACTTAGAGGAAAATTTGTACTGGTTTCTGCAACACTATTCAAAGATATTCCATAAGGAGGTATGCTTTGATTGAGATATATCAAAGAATTTACAGCCATTATTAATGTTCCTCCTAGAGGTTTCTTTACAGGTACTGCCTGATAACAATCGAAGGGTAAATTCGACACAGACCAGATAATTGGATGTACTTTTTGCTGGATATTCAAGGATATTGCAACCATCGCACAGGTGTCTTGTCTCACTGCGATGCGTCTAAAAATGGTCAATTCGTAAGTATACAAGATACAATATTGCATTCTATTTACTTAGTACATCAAACTATCAAGACTTCTGTACTTACCCAGAAAAGGTCCTCACTGGTTCATAGAGTATTAAGAGGGTAGGTTCGTAATATCCGTATAAAAACTGCAAATCAATTATATTATCCATTTTCTCTTCTAAATTCTTGAGGACAATCATGTAAGATGACAATATTGGCGCTTTACTAGATGACTTCGTATTTTCAGTTAAATCACCATCATCTAAAGTAGGATCTTTTCGAAAAGGTAACACGACTAATTTTCTCCCATAAATTAACATAACAGCGCATCTTCCTTCTGGGTCTACCCTTACTATAGGTACGTGATGATGATTTGTCCACCCATCCTATTGTGTAAGATTAACTTTCATTAAGAATCGAAATTAATTAAATGTAAGTACACATAACAATAAGTTACTTACTCGCATTTCTTCTTCTTCAAAATAATGCAAAGATACTGTACGAAGATCATGCGTTTCTATATCGTACTCTACGATTGACAATTTTGCATCACGAAAACTTAAGAGAATAGAATCTCTTTGAGATCCTAGAAGACGAACAGCTTGCATCGACATTATATTTCCGTGTAGCGCATATTGCGCTAAGCATTCTAGTTTCATTTTTGGAGGCCGGGCTTCTGTAATTTTGAGTATTTATGTGCATGAATTGAATTAAAAGAGCCATTGTCAACAATTGTTTGTCATAATTGACTTAAATACCTGTATAATTTTCCCTCTTTGTACTGTCAATGTCAGGTATTAAACGAAATACCCGAATAATGTTTGCTCCTGCGACGACGAGACATTTTTCCGAACGGTTAAAAAAATAACACGTTATTGTATGTTCAACGCCTGTAGCAGGATGCGTACTTTTGCAAATAGAATACATTTTATCCAGCGCTGTACATAAAACTCAAAAACTTTTAAACTTATATATAATATTTATATCAGATCATCTCTGCTCGCATATAAGCTTTTCGTAGGTTAGAATCGAGTGTTGTCTGCGTTGATGCGGTAAAAAGCGTGTGAAATAGGCTACGACAAATCCAACATATTTAAGTCCCAAAAAACTCACTTTCTGCGGCAAAGCTGTAATGATTACATATTTCAACTACAATATACTACAGATTAACATTGTAATTTACTTTTTAATTGATTCAAATATAATTTTGTGACTTATATTCTTTAATCAGAGATCTGCTTTAATACCTTTATGCCTTTATCAGCCTTTCTGTTTTCTGTTAACTGTTTCGGATTTCGGAGCTATATTGAATGCAACACTAACGCTCCTTGCGGTTTCTAGACTCACTGCGGAATAGGCGCCAAAACCAGATTCAACCGCAGCACAGATTGTTGCATGGTTGCATCGTTGTAATTGTTGTGCACGCATAACGTGATATAAATCTTTCACTAGTTAAACAAATAATTGTATTTATTGGCCATTAAGCCGTATAAGTTAAAAATGACGCTAAATAAAAAACCTATGCGATATGCGCACCCAGAAGGCCACACTGACGTTTGTTATTTCTCAGGCGAAAAGTAAGTTCAGATTTGTTGGTTAAGATATATACCTTGTAAAACTTATAAAAGATTTTGAAATCTTATAGATCAATATGTAGGCATATACTTCATTTGTAAATAGTAAAAAACATAATTAATACGTCAAATAATCACATATAAATGAAGTTCCATTGAAAGGAGAGAGAAGCACGAACCTGTTCCCATCTACTCCGAAATTATTTTTTAAATTCATTTGATTTATTTTCATTGCTTTATTCATAGCTTTATTATCAAATTATAATTAGGAGGGATATGTGTTTATAAATACATCCAAACTTTTAGCCATATGATTTATTAAAATTAGGATACTTTATTTTTTGGCAAAATAACAACTAAAGTAAAAAAACCTGCATCAATTTTTTGTTTCTTTTAGAGGTGGGTTGATTACCTGTGGTTCTGATGGGGATGTTAGGTCATGGCTAAGCTTAATGGATGATGATCCGGCTACTAGTTGTGTTTCCGAACAAGCAACCACAGTCATTTCAAAGGTGAAAGATTGGAGACATTTATCAAACTTTTAGCTACCATTTTTATTAATTTATTTATAAAATTTACTTACGAATCTTTACTTCCATGATTTGATTGAAAATTTATACTTTGCAGGATGGAAAGATATACGTGGGTAATGATAACAATACAGTTCAAATTCTTACGTATCCCGATCTTGAAAAAGAAGGAATAGTAACGAGATTTGCAGCTACGATATCAGCCTTAGCTAGTACAAAAAAGAGTAAAATTATCGCATCTGGTGCTTGGTAAATTAATAAAATATTTACACATCTTAGTTTTTACGATCTTTAGTCGATTTATATCACATAATTTTTTTACGATGAGAAAGAAAGGTAAGGGTGTTTGATCCACAAATTCTAATCATTAAATTCAATTTCTTAATTTTACTTAACAAATATTCTAATTAAAATTTCTTTCTCTCTTTCATGGTATTAATTTAGTACCTACAGAGCGAAAAAAATCTACTTTTAATATTTTTTGAGTAAAATGAAGAGAATAAATCTTGATGTTAAAACTTGAACCCAATACCCTTAATTAATTTTTTTTTCACCATTAATTCGAAACCAAATTATATTTTTTAGTGATATGCGAATCCATGTAACGAACATAGATACACTAAATACCATCGAATTGACTGGTCACGAAGCACCAATATTGGGTTTATCTTTAGATCCTAAAGAAGAATTTGTGGTACATGCAATATCAAATTATCTACGAAAAACATTTGAGACTTAAGTATTACGAGTGTAAAGACACAAATTAAATTTCAGGCATCATCAAGTGCAGATGGAACAATCAGAATATGGAGTATTAAAGAAAAGCGAAGTGTCCAAACCTGGAACAACGTAGTTCCCAAGTGCAATTCGTTTTTAACAGCCAAAATTTACTGTGCGCCTTCTTTCCATTGTAAAACCGGCGATTTTCTAGCTTATCCTCATGGGAAAGACGTTATTGTAGTAGAAAGATCTACTTGGAAAGAATCGTTTAGATTAAAGTGTCCAGATCTTAAAACTGTAAGTATCTTCTAATTATAAAGACATTGTTCAAATTAATATTTAAATCCATTTTATTAATATGAAATCTTTATTTTAGGACCTTAGTATATGCAAGTTTTCTGAATGCGGTAGTCGTCTAGCGGCTAGTTCCTTTTATGGGGAAATCATAGTTTGGGAAGTGGAAAGTAAAGAAGTTATAGGCTACATTGAACATCAACAAAATGCTAAGATTACTTCCTTTAGTTGGCACCCTGATAAACCTAATGAAATTAGTTTTTGTGACGCTTTGGGTCAATTGGGCTGCATTGAAGTGGTGGGTTATCAATTTACTAAACTCTTAGTGTTACTCAGCTTTCGAAGAATGATTTACAGTAAAATGTTGTATTTTTCATTAGAGAGGATCAGACAAATCACATGATGACTTGGATTTAGAACCTATAATAGACGAGCACAATGCGGATAATAATTCAGATTTTCCGGACGATGACGACGATGAAGAGAATGTTATATCACTGAATAAAATAAAATTGTCTGTTAATCTCGATCCAGATCATAAAAGTGTTACAGACATTTTGACTGAGAAAATCCACGAAAACAATAGAAAGTTGTTGCCAGAGATAAACTTACAAGAACCATTTCAGCCTAGCTCTACTCCAGTACATTTACTTTCACGTTATATGGTAAGTTACTTAATAATAACCAAAATTACTTAATAATTATAAGTTTTAAGAATCATATAAATCTTTAAGGTGATGTTTTCAGGTATGGAACGACACTGGACTAGTAATGTGCTTTACTTCAGAAGACGGTGAAGAGTCTAACATTGAAGTTCAATTTCATGACGTGGCTGTTCACCATTCCATGCGGATTAATAATTATTTGCATCACACGCTAGCTGCACTTTCCCCTCAAGCTCTTGCTCTGTGTTGTGCTTCAAATGAAGATAACCCAAGTAAACTTGTTGTGGTTGTATTAAACGGTGAGTCTTTTTGGAAGTTTAAATTCTTATTGCAGTTTCCTCTATTTTTTTTTTTTTACTTTTTCGTGCATTAAAATGAGTTTTCTTAAATTAGGTTGGGGTTCTGGAAATAAGGAGTGGACGATTGATTTTCCTGAAGGCGAGGAAGCACAATGCCTCGCAGTTGGTAACAACTTCGTTGCTGTTGCTACAGATAGAAGAAATTTACGACTTTTTATGATAGGCGGTACTCAACGCGAAATAATTGCATTGCCTGGATCTGCAATAGCTATGAATGCACACAATAATCATCTTATAGTAACATATCATACTGGAATAGGTAGACATGATTTTTTAAACGAAATACTTTTTAATTTATATACATATATCCTGCAATCTTTAACATATTTTATTTATGTACTGATTTTCCTGATAAGGTGCTTCTGAGGATCAGCATATGAATATGATGTGGATAAAAATCATCGGGCCGAATTTAAGAAGTCAAAAACTTGAAGTGCCTCTCTCCCCTTCATCAAAATTATCATGGTTAGGTCTTTCTGATTTATATTCTCCAACTATAATGGATACTGATGGTATAATTAAAATGTATGATAAGAAATCTTCAATGTGGAGAGTGGCATGCAATACAGATAGACATGTAAGTCATGAATTTTTTTGCTATATTTTAGCTACACTTAGACGCTGCACTATTACTAAAACGGAAAAAATATTAATAAATTTATTATCGTTATGCTTAGCCAAAGGGCAAGATGGATCACTTTTTTGTGATTGGAGTCAGCGAATCCGAAAAGCTCGTACGTTGCATATTATGTAAAGGAAGTTACTATCCTCCAACGAACCCAAGACCAATTCTTCACGAAATAGCATTAATTATACCGCTTTGCGAGCCAGACTCGGAAAAATCAGAGAAAGAAGCGAAAGTATGGCAGCTTGGAAGTCATCCTGAGGAGGAAAAAGAAGCTGTTTTAATGTTGATTGCAGTGAGTACTTTAGATATCAAATTTACCAAGCGTCTGTTTTTTTTTAATTTTATTTATTTAGTTATTTTATTATTTTTTTTTAATTCAAAGATATCTCTTCATTTTTCTATCAGCTCGCGTGCCGTAGTAACGTGGAATTTCGAGCTGTGGAATTGTGTCAGCAAATTGCGTCGCAAAAGGTAATAGAATTGGCAATAAAGTATGCAGCTCGAAATAACAGGATGGCTTTGGCCAACAAGTTGGAATCGATCGGCGAAGATAAAGGCCAGCAGGAACTGGACCAACAATTAGAAAATGATAAAGATTGTTTCGAAGCTCAAAACAATGAAGATAAGGAAGAACTTGACCTCGCACCTATTATTAAAAAACCTGAGATAGAAATACGGCCGATTTCTTTAAGTCAAGGCCAAAGAAGAAGTAATCCCTTTTTAAAGAAAGAGAGCGCTCCGAAACTCAGAGGTAAAGTACTATTTATATTTTCAAAGTTACGTATATATTTATATAAAATTTATGCTTAGGTCTAGCAGCACTGGGTGCCCCTGAAGAACCTCAGAAACCAAAACCCTTACCAGCAGTACAAAAACCTAAACCTACAACAGCAAATAAGGCAAACAAGACAGAGTCTTTCCTTAGTTGGTTTTCGCGGAACAAAAAGCATCTGCAAGAGGAATATCCAGAGATAAACATTACCGAATTGACGAAACTTGGTTTAACGAAATTTAAAGAAAATCCTCAAGATATAAAACCCAAGGAAGCAAGCGTTGAAACGAGGAAAAGAAAACTAAGTGAATCGGAGGAATCACCACCAGTCAGTGAACCAAAGCGAACAGCGACTAGCAAGCTTGCAGCTTTCGTTAACGATAAATAGATTTATACTTTATTTTATTAGTATTTTAAAAATGACGAATCATACTTGTCCGAACTGATTTAATATTTTATATGAGCAATTGGCTCTCTTTATAAAAAGCTTGCTCGACTTTTTTTATTTCCAGTTACTTAGAAATCAACTTTTTAAAGCGAGAAGTCAGTCTTAACGGACTGAGAGCTGTGAACATTTCACAATAACGTTGTATATAATAGAATTAATTTGCTTCGACATTTTTTTATATAAAGTATTTTCATGTGAATTCTCAAATAATCGACAATTCTTCATTTCAACACGTAAGTTTTTAGTAAATATATCTAAAGTTTCGTGGCTATTCTGTTTTTTTATTGTTATTTTTGTAGCAATGAACGGTATCGATTTCGCGTTTTTCTTTTCTAGAGTCATGTTATCTAAGTTCAAAATAAAGTTATTTATTATCTTTTTCATAACCATGGCGTATTTAATATATAAGTATTGCAATTACTAGATAAAATCTCTTAAGAAAGAAAGAATATAAAATATTTGGTGATATAACGAAGACTAATCGTATAATGAGTATGTCAATGAAATTCGGCAAGTTGAAGTGCCTCTCGTTCAGGCCGTTCAATTGTAGCTTTACAAGTAAGTAGAACAAGAATTCTTGTCAAGTTTTGCAGACTGCTCAGAGGCAGTAAAGAGACAACTACATCGTCTTAACGTTTATAACGGGTAAAGTATAGTCGAGGCAATTCTGATCTTGAACTGGAGTTTAGTTATAGAATAGTGTGGAGTCTGAAGTAATCTACACGTGTTGTGCAGTGGAGCGGTACACTTTAAATTTGGTGCTTTAGAAGTGAAGATCGAAAGAGGATGACATCCACTATAAAGAAAGGTAGGTACTACTTTTTGTAAACTAGTTCTTAGTTTAGTGCTTCGAATCCAAGAGCAGATCTAATTTTATACTTAGAGCAGATATTTAGTTGCATCACACAGTTGCTGAAATATTTTGCCCAATTTTCGACACGTGCGATTGTTCGCTTTTGCGAAAATAATTCGTTGCAACATTTTGCATCCCATGCATTTAATTGACAACTTGTATGCAATAAGGATTTTAAAAGTAGCACATGGAATTCTTTTCAATTTAATATTATCCGAATTTAATCCGTTGTAAACACTAATTTAATCATTTTAGTTTAACGTCATCCCTGATACGAAATATATGCAATGTGATTGAAATAGTTCGTAATTTTCATAAAAATAATAGCTTTGAGAAATATAAAACGAGAACTTATTTCTTATTCGTTTATATAATGATACTCTAATATTTAATGATGCCTATCGTTACTCGATTAAATGTATTTATCTGATCAGCTCTATACCTGCTATCACTTTTAAATTATAATTAAAGTATGTACTAAGAAATTAATTTATCATCCAATTGATAATTAATAAGTTTAACTTTTATTTGACACTATTTAAAAATTTTAATTGGGAAGGTATTAAACAATTTACTACTTGTTTTGTGCTAAATGATGACGTGTGATACCGTTCGTGCTTCCGTTATCACAACACGTAATCGTCGAATGTCCGTTCTGTGTACTCAGATGAAAAGGTCTTGGAATAATTTGTTTCAAGGTTCAACATTTTATTAAAAAGACACCTTTCAATATTCCCTGCGAAACATTTTAGTCAGAATTTTTTGTCATCACTTACACGTGTTCTACCCTGAAAGCTTTAATAAAAGGTTCAGTTTTCAATGGCTCAGTCACATTTTGTATAGTGTGCTTGAAATTGTTTGCAAAAACTGATTGGGATTTCTCAATTCCCAGAATGCTAATCAGTTAACGGTCAAAAGCAAACACCGACTTTATTTAAATAGTGAGCACTAAAAAGAATGTCTTAAAATGACCGTAGGCATTTTTTGACGTTTTTACTGTCCACATGTATATATTCTTTCAAGGCGAAATATAATTTATAGGGTCTTTAAAAGCGCTTATAAATTTGTTTGACGTCGAGATTGACTTTTTAATTTGCAGAACTTCTTTAGAGCTATAAAAATTACATCTATAGTTTCAGGGATAATAAACATTAAAAGTTTTTATCACTGTTGGTCATATAATTTTATAATTATTCTTATGAACGAATACTTAATTACAGCTTCATTGGAGAAGTAATAATCATTATATTATTTATCGATATTTTAAGAACAAAAAGTACATCATTGCGGTGCAGTATTACTGAAGCTTATTATCTTAGAGATGGATAACTGTAATTGTTTCCAAATTTATAAATTTTTTATTTTACTGTTTAACTACTAAGTAGTAAATATGTCTAAAAAACTAAAGAAATTTTCTTATCACATTGAATAATGGAAATTGAAAAGATAAGAAGAGTACTTAGAATTTAGTATATTTTTTTCATTTTAAACCGTGAATATTATTGTATATTACAACGTGCGCAACTGCACAATGAAAAAATAAAATAAATACACAGAACTGGGACTGAATTTGAAAATTTAGTTAATTTTTTAGATAAAAATGGACCTTTGGACAGCATTCAAGAAGCAATGGGCTCTATGGGCCCATGGCACATAGTAATTGCAATAGCAATTTCACTTGGCAAGTTTCCGATATCCTGGCATCAGCTTTCTATTGTATTTTTGGCCCCTCCAGTTAACTTTACGTGCACTTCACCATTTTTAACACACAACAAATTCAAAAATGATGGCTGTGAAATTGACATTGGAAATGGGACTCTTGAAACATGTACTCATTTTGCATATGATAGAAGTGTTTTCCGTGAAACTATTATTACACAGGTGAGTCTGTGGAGATATTTTTTATAATTGTGCGTGTATTTATAATTAATACTTATATAATACTGTATAATTTTTTTTCAGTGGAATTTAGTTTGTGATCGATCACAATTAGCAAATGTTGTTCAGTCATGTACAATGCTTGGAGTATTGATAGGTAACATGGTATTTAGCATATTAGCTGACAGGTACGTTTAAATTTAATGTAAATTTTTTGCTAAATATATAGTAGAATGAACACTAAAGAGTGATAAAATTCTAGAATTGGTCGAAAGATTCCTCTGGTTGTAGCCATAACAGTTCAATCCATATCAGGAATTATTTGTGCCTTTGCACATTGGTATGAAGTATTTCTGCCATTGAAGTTTATTTCAGCAATAGCTACTGGTGGTACAATGGTTGCGAGTTTCGTTATATGTATGTAATTTTTAAAATTTATTAATTTAATGCTGCCATAGGAACAAGAAGCCTGTAAAAAAATATCTTCATTTTTGAAAAAATACTGTTCTAGTGATGGAAATTTGTGGACCAAAGTGGCGTCCTATTTTATCCGTGCTGTTCCATTTGCCTTTCATATTAGGACATTTGATGCTACCTTTAATTTCTTATTTGACCCGGACGTGGTACGGATTTCAACTTGCCATATCAATACCGCCAATCTTCCTAATATCCTACTATTGGTAAGCTTCATCCAATTATTATTATTTAATTTTAAGATTGCATAAGTTTCAACAAGATTTTTAAAAATAAAATAAAGAGACTGTCGATTCAACTTCATAAGGAAAATAATACCTTGGTTCTCCAATTAACAGTCTGAGTTCTCTTTAACTGAAACACTTAAGCTGTATATTGAGACGAATTAAGGGCACGTGGTAATTTATACCTTAAGAGCAAATTAAATATTTTTTGCTCAGTTTCGTATCACATGTCCTTAAAGTCGTTATAATAAAGTGTAATACGTGTGAATCCAGTTTTATGTAGTAATACTAGATTATTAATGATAGCTATTAAACTACAATAGAAAAATAGTCGAGCTGTACATTTTTTAAAAGATTCAAGTTTACTTTCTATATTATCTAATGTAAAAAATTATGTTTTAGGGTAATTCCTGAATCTCCAAGATGGTTACTAGCTGTAGGAAGAAATGAAGAAGCAAGTCAAGTTTTAACAAAAGCTGCGAGAAAGAATGGTATTTCTTTAGATAAAGTAACTGCAGCGATAGAATTTCACGAAAAACAAGCAGCTCAGAATCAAGAGCAAAGGGAAAATAAATATAATATAGTACATTTATTCAAAACACCAAATATGAGATTGAGAACTATTTGTGTTTGTGCCAACTGGTTTGTCTGTGGCATCTGTTTCTATGGTTTAGCTCAATATATTGGACAACTCGATGGAAACATATTCATTAATGTGGCAGCATCTGGTACAAATGATTTTTTTATTTGAAAGCTACTTTTAGAAACTGTTCCGTTTTCAAAAAATTATATATGTTTTTGAATTTTCAGCTGCTATTGAATTACCAGGAACGATACTTGTCCTGGTTCTTATATCCCATGTTTCTCGATTGAAAATTTTGATTGGAGGACATTTATTAACCGGAATTAGTTTATTGCTAATAACAGTCATACCAGATGCAACTACCAAATTTTGCTTAGCCAATCTTGGTGTTGTTGGAGTAACCATGACATTTCCGACAATTTACTTATACAGTAGTGAAGTATATCCGACTGTTATAAGAAATATTGGTGTTGGATTAGGCAGTGTGTGTGCAAGACTGGGAAGCATGATAGCTCCATACATTGCTACTATGGTAAAAGATAGGATCTTTTATTTATTCAAGTTATAAATTTACTTTATATTAAAAAGAAAATATTCCACACTTCAGGGTACTGTTAAAATATGGCTACCACCTTTGCTGTTTGGTTTTTGTCCGGTAGTCGTAGCAGGAATGTGTTTCCTTTTACCGGAAACTATGAATTCCGAGTTACCAGAGACGATTGAAGATGGAGAAAACTTTGGAAAGTGAGTAAAAACGTCTAATATGAAAATATTCATTTGAATAAATAAAAAAAATCTCTGAGAATTCTCTATAAGACATCATTCCTGTATTTCAGGAAAAAATCAACGGAAACTATTTCTTGACACATTAAGAGTTATTTAAGAGGGAGGGAACCTCTATAAGTAATACAATACAAATTTTAATAGGCTCAAACTAGTTTATTTTTATACAATGATTTAAAGTACT
>JAUESI010000018.1:11203918-11221356 GCA_032275145.1 Synergus laeviventris | reverse complement strand
GAAAATAAATAGGGAAAAATAGCATTTTAGTCATTCAGTGGATAAACGTTTTTTATATATTATTAAGTCACGCAACTTATATATAAATACCTACATGGTCTTAATAATATTACATCAACTTTTATTAGTTATTATTGACGTTATATTTTCCACACAAAATTAGAAACTCAAAGTTTTGTATAATACTTTATATATAGGATATAAGACTGCATAAACATTAAACATATATATATTATGTCATATTTGACTTTCAAAATATATAGTTATTATTCTAAAATTAAAAGAAAGCCATATATATATATATATATATATATATATATAAACATTCTGGTTGGAATATTACTGCAAAAACGCACGTAATAGAAATTTTTCTGCTGGGCTCGGTCAGGCTCATATTCGAGCTCCCACAGATTGGGAGATTTGAGACCGAAGATGAAACACACAACCCGACTGTGCCGATTGGAAATCTATAAGTTTTCAGGTCCGAATGATATATAGTCGGGCCGTGATGTGTTTCATCACCGCGATCTGAAATTTCCGCACAGGGAGAAGAAATTCCCTCCGTTTTATTTGTATAATGAGAGACTCAAGTGTCCGCTCGTGAGCGGGTGCGCATACATTTATAAATGTTATCTAATCACTGCTATCCATCGGACATTACAATTGTCATGCTCGACGAGTACTAATTCACCCAAGGCGATGGAAATATATATAGCGATATAATAATGACTGGCTGGTGAACCGAGAATAGTGACAATAATAATAGCAGTCGTGATTATAAAACACAAAGACAGCTCTCTTTGCGAATGTAGCGGTTCGAATTCCGAGTGTGATATTTCAAAGGTCTACTTAGCATTCGGTGTCACGTAGAGCCCACGATTTAATACATCAAAAACTCCGCAATCCCGCCCGTTTCCTCTCCCTTTCTCACCCTCTCGAAGTCCTCACCCTGGTTTCGTCCACGACACTCGAAGACCCAAGGGGACATTCATTTGTTCACGATGCAACAACCCTCTCGAGCTTGGTGCGTGCCTTTTGTTTCGTTGATGCGAATTCTGATTGGACCGTTCGCCGGGTAACGCCGGCCATGACAGTCTTTTCCCGGACCGTGGGTATCGGGCCAATAGCCTCGCCGAGGGCGTTTCTGGGCGGGGATTCCCACACGTGCTTCTGTTGCTATCACATCCGTCACTATACTTTTCCCGGTGGTGCTGATGGTGCTGATGTCGAAATTGTTATTATTATGAACCCTCTTATAGATTTGGATGTTTCCTACCACAACTCTAAAACCTATGGTGGATATGGTAGGCATGAGCACCATCATTCTTCCAGAAGTTTGATCTGTTTCCCGCATGATGGCGCCAGTCTTATGTGCAGAAGTCGACGAGACGTTTGTAGATATATTTACAGTATCTCATGCACTTCAAGATTTGCATTTCATCTCGTCACGATTGTAAAAAAAAAGATTTAGAGTACATAATTTTTGCATTGGGTCAATAAACAACCCATCAACCAGTCATTCTGACAAATAGTTTTGGAGGTCCAGCTATAGATGTATCAGTTATTACGTAAATGTTATACCTAATGGTATGAAGATATTATTGTGACATTCCTGTTTTGTGACAGTTACAGAACACCTGTCATTGTTTATCGGATAAAAGCGCTTATTACAACTTTGTTCTGTAACTTCTGTATTTCGATTATATAAATGTATAACTAAACAAAATGGAATGAAATTCTTTATATAATTGGGAAAAGAGTCACTGACTCATCAGAATCATATCCTCGGTAATTAAACTGACAATTTAATGGCCAGAAGCAATCTGTCCGCTTTAAATTAAAAGAAGCGATGAATCACATATAGTGTTGTCTCAAGTAGGATATCAATGAGCAAACAATTAAGGCAACTTAAATATAGGACATGGTATATGAATGTCTATAGTGTCTGCAGTCATAACTGCAATATCTGTAGGGTAATCATAATGAATGAAGGAAATATTTCTGCAGTAGCGCACAGTATAAAATAACTTACAGTAATTTCTTGCAGTTTATTTCTATATATGCACTTGTAATATGTGCATATAGTATTATATTATACAGTATTATAATAACATATATGTAAGACAATATGAAACATATGTTCGAAAAATTTCAGCACAGAAAGTAATTAGCAATGATCTGATTTTTTTGAATCAAATGTACAAACGACTTATAGATTAATGAAAGGTTTCAAATGATATATAGCTTGCATAATATGTTTTTAATTCTTCCTCTCATGAATGTGCCGTCCTTGATATCATTGACGGATCTGTGACACGGGATATCGTTTAGGCGCATCTCGGTCATTAAGCCCTCGCTTTTTGCAAGATGACCATGATGGCTATCTGCATACAAATGAATGTCATTTGCAAAGGCCCCTAATATATTTCTCGATACCGGGTGGTCAGAAAAGGATTAAGAACCTTTTGTTTCATCAGCGTCTGTGGTGACAATTGAATATATTCGCTATATATACCAAACCATTTCACTATATCTGCGACTGTTTGACACATTTTTTGATAAATTGGATGTTTCTTATTACGAAAAACAGACTAGGTTGTTATGCTTTTAAATAACAAAACTCTTATAGGAAATCATGTGACTGAGTGACCAGAATTGATTAAAAATGCATAGCGATTATTTTATACAAGGAGATTTGACATAAAATAATCGTAGGAAAAGATCAAACATATATGTACATTGTACATAAATACCTTGATGGAGATATTAACTTGCAAACTTATACATACATATATATATATATATAGCTGCTATATATGACTCGACCGATATAAGTCGACACTACAAAGAGCTTTGATCACGCACAGTATTATAAAAACTTCTGTAAGTTAGCATGCTTCCAGTGCATTAACTGCATACACTATATCACGGATTGGGAAATCGCGTGTCTCTCTTCAACGCCAAAGGACAAACGCGCGGGATTTCTTCTGTCCTTTATCTTTTGTTTTCCAAGCATTTGAAGAAAAATACACAACTATAGCTACATATATATTATTATAAGTATAGATGCACAAATAATGCCGAAGAATTTATACATATGTCCTAACCATCTAATATAAATATATATATATAGCTTTGATGATTAAAATATACCCCGAAAGAATATTGCACAGCAAATTATAACAAATAAATATCTTTTTTCTAAGAACCTCTTTTGAGCAAATGAATTCGATTCTCAATACATGGAACTCGAATCAATGGGGTCGGATTTGAAATAAAAACGATGAAACTGTAAAAGCAAATCACCTCTATGGAACGAACTTAACTTATGTATTCGACGAACGTCAATTTGCCCTAATTAATTCGAATTATCGCTGTCAAGTGGATGTTCATCCCAGGATATTAAAACCTATGACCTTTACCAGGAAGAATTGAAAAAATTAACATTCGCACATCAGTCAATCATTTATTATCACAGAAAGTTTTGTCCAATTTGTCAAAAACTCCCGAAATTTATAATTCTATTGTGTTTTTTGTGAAAAGTAGAAATAAATATTAATAATTAACTTGAAAATTTGCACATATATAGTCGATAAAAACAAAAACACATCTATCAACTCAGTTTTGATTAAAATATATATATATATAAATGCATTTTTAAATTGTGTGGTGGATCACAATGCCGCAAAAAAGCAGCGACAGAAAAACCAAAGACTGAAAACTGCCATCCGACAAATTGGCGAGCCGCGATACATCCTCGGCAGCCCCGATGTCAAATAAACATGCCAGGGTGAGCAATTTAGAATATTAGGAGTTCCCATCCGAAGAAGCTTCGACTGTCAGGCTGCATGAGGTACGGTAATGACGTTTGACCGCAAGACGACACCGACACGCTTACGAAACGATGCAATTGTGTAGTTGACCGCAAAGTAAATGGGCATGGAGAATTTATTTAGATGCTTGTCCAGGGACGGATGTCGGCTTTTAATACTTAAATAATAAATAATCTTAATATATTTAAATTTATATAATATCTATATTTGGTGTTCAGATAAACGTCCCTTATACACTCTAACGATCAGACATTGGATAATCGTTAATAGTCATTTATATCAACGGTGCAAAATACCGTGTTCTCGACATTGATTCAAAACCTTAAAACATATTGCGATCACGTATTGCCATGAACGAAACAAAAGTATTGGACAACAACTTGACTAATTTCCCAACTCGTAGAAGGTATAGTTACGAAAATCTTGGTGTGAGGAAAAGAGGCTAAATTTAAATAATCTTCCCGACTTCGCAGAATAAGGGTGGCATACCCTGTAATCTCAGCCACGTGCAGTGTTGCCAACCTAAAGGGAATCGACTGGAGTTGGGGTCGGCAACTAGAAATGCAAAGTCTCGCGGCTGCTATATTGCATTCATATATATGGGACACAAAGTGTTCAAGGGCAATCAAAGAAATAAGATTTCCTTGCGATTTTGTGTAATTTGAAAAATTATACCTTCCTATATGCAGAATTGAATGTACCAATTATATATAAGGTAATTGAGAGATTCTACCGCAGACTCTTGATAATGTTTTCATTTTTTCCTTCAGAAACCTCAAGTATAAAATCTTGAAAAGAAGACATGTGTACTTTACATTAAATGAATCCAAGTGTCTGGCGTGTATGACGCACCAAGTTCGTGCGTGTCAGATCGATCATGCTGTGAGAGATACCCTGCTGTGATACAGGACACTAGCTGCACAATCTGTTTCTTATGATGTTCCATCCTCCCACCACGATCCTTATGCGTCCACCGACCATATTTGATGTTATAATAAAACACAGACTATCTGGTATCCCCATCCTAGCTTGGACGTGATGACTCTATTGGATGTCTTACCCTTTACCATTCGGAGAATCACATCGTTTTGTTGCAGTGAAATCTTTCAGATTACCAGTCATCTTCCTCACTTTAAATTAAATTTGACTAAATATGAAATATGCTTATAAGCAATATCTCTTTTATATAAAGCCTAAAACCACTTGACTTGTTTGTTTTGCATTTTTGTATTGAACTGACTTTTTCTTAAACACTCTGAGTGTTTCTGAATTTCCAAGAACTGACTGTCTGCCTATCATGCAGATCATGAATCAAAGAACGTTTCATAAGCTATAAGCAACAACGGCGATTGTTCCCATAGCAGATAAAATCGAGCTAGTGTTTCTCTAGACGACACAATTCAAGGAAGAGATCTCCAAGAGTCCATGGATCATGTTCACTGTCTGCAGGAGGCATTTGGCGCTTCTCACTCTGTAATTGTAAGTACGAGATCGCGTGTTTCAATTATTAAAGGTAGGTGTATATAGGGATAGATATAGGTACTGGAGAAATTGGGAATGGTTCTGTGTTCAAACTCGAGGAGACTAAGGAGAGAGAATCGCTTCATCATAATCGGTCATCCAACCTTTAGCTGCGCGGCCGAGACCCCCTACCGATCTGATGCCCGGATATCTTCGTCTTGGAATACCTCGCTGACAGGCAAAGAATTTGATATCGTGATTAGCTTGTTAAAGTATTTGTGTTAACGCGTTACCACAGGACGCTCATTGTTTCATTTCGCTCGTGAGAGGGCGAAAGATTGAGATCGATAAAGAATGAGAATGAAGGCCAGGGGCCAATTCGATTCACGAGCCACGTTTACAGAGGGTTATTATATTGTTGGAACCACGGCCACGTGCTGTCATGAACAACCAACAAACTCATTCCATGTTGAATTTGAGGTAAAATTCATGCCGGTAATTTGCAAGAATTTTCACTAGAAAAGATGAAGCGACTCAAGGATCTACGACTTCTATAACATTTTTCCCGCATGAGCGGTGATCGCGGATCGAGACTATCAGTCATTGAAGCAGATCGCTGTAATCTGCATGCGATGCGACGAACCTTTTCCAAGGTGTAGCGCGATAATTTGCACTCGTCGTCTTCTTGAGCTTCCTTCCTTATTTGCTCTTCGAATTCTTCGCTTCAAACCTTCCCTCTCTAGCTACAACCGTGGCCTCATTACCAAAGCAAATATTTTATAGTCGCTGCGGAACCCGTGACGATTCAATATGACGAGACGAATTGAAGGAGGTGCTGAAAGTAGTGAAAAAAGAAAGACGGTTGTAGATAAAAGAGGCAGAGTGCAAAAAGGAGAGAGGGAGAGAGATATATGGGGGGTGGGGGGATAAAAAGAGAGGGTGACAGCATGGTAGTCGATGTAAAAAGGATGAAAATAAAACGCGAGATTCGTTTTCCCCGTCTTCATGAATCTCGTCTCTTTCCGCCGTCGTCAACCCCGAGAGTCTCATAGGCTGCCGGGTGAAATAAATGAAATATCCCTTTTCACTGCTTTTAATTTTCAATTCGTTTGTTTTATATATCCAGAACATTTAGTTAAAGTTCCGCTGACATTTCATTTAAAAACGTTGCTTCTGTCCATGATTTGGATGATAAGCCAATCCATGAGTTATTTGTGTCTATTGCGTGAAATTAATTTGGCTGACCGAGAATAGAATGATTTTTAATACTCCGATATACTGCTCATCCAATTGCACATTCTAACAGGTAGCATCATTTCGTAAAAAGACGAGCATATATAATTATACATATAAGTAGAAAACTTACAAGGCTGTATCTGTGGCATGTGGTTAGTAGGGCTTTTCGACGATATTTATGCTGCCGTAACTGTCCGCCTCCCTGCAAAGGGGTTTCTAAACGCATTAATTTCTAGTGCCGGTGCGAAAAGGGCGTGAATTCTTGAAACGGATATCTATCTTTTGTTACTTTGATATTTTGTACGGTGGCCCGACTCTTTCGTCGCGGTTGGTGTGACTGGATATTTTTGCATCTGAATGCTTGGAAATATATTTTACTAAGCTATTTAATTATTCATCTGTTCTTGTATGTTTGTATCTTTATTCTTGTGAATATGTAATTGTAATAGAATTGTACCTAAACTAGAGACCGATTTCACGACTGTAACATCAAAGAAAACATGTTTTGGCAGACGCTTGACTTGTTTTTCATGTTCAGTCAATTTGACAATTTCTCTGCCGACTGATTTGTTCGCAGTTCGGTATAATGGCGCACGTATTTGGATCACGTACTACGATATGTCAATATAAAGGAGTTCTCGAAGGCTCTGCATACCAATTCAAGGGCGGAGCCGCTTGTTATCCTAAATACACGAAATCCTTTGGAGACGCTCGAACGGTCCCTTCCAGAGCGCAGTAGATAATGCTAGACAAATTGTCTATTCAATCATCTTCTAAAGGATACACCACACTAGTTATGTTATATCAGTAAAAGATCAATTTTAGCTATTTGCGAAGCTTATAAATTCATGATAGTCATGTTTCCTTATTAGCCATTATTTTCAACACGTACATTATAAATTCTAATTCATAATCGAGGTATATTATGAAGCCATGAATATATTTACATCATATATGCTCTTTCTCTTTTCCTTTTTACAACGTGTATTCGTCATTAGCATTATAGTTTATAATAGAAATGATGAAAGCCCTGAAAAGGAAAAAGCTATAAATATTGAAAATTTTCACATCCCAAAAGAGATGAAACTAAAAGTGGTATATCTTTTTTTTGTCTTCCCACATACCAAAATTAATGATTCGCTATTATGAACTTTCAATATGGGGGCTACAATGGACGGTCAAGTGTATAATTAGCAGCTGGGGATAATTTCTGTATCGATTTCTTCAGAAATGAAAAGTTGTATTGGACGTATTATTTTGTATTTTTCATCAAAATATATATATAGCATTTCTCCATTCAAGGTACACATATATATATATATATATGTACCATATATATACCAGCTATGACAAGTGCTTCCGTTTCCGTCGAGCTCTCTTGACTTCGTTCCATTTCCAGGTGCACATGACGTGTTTATAACAGCACCTTAATTCAGTTATTGTTTTGATCTCAAAATTATTATTTAGAATATAATATTATCAGTTTTCTTTTATTCAAAGATTCTCGTGACACGATGCATTAATAATTAATGAAATGCAAATTAATTTATTAAATTCTTCGTTTTATTACAAAACTCAGTTTTGATAAAGTTTTCATAAATGAAGATGATTGCGTTTTTAATAAAAGAGATCTTCCATTTACATAATCAGGTCATTACGCAGATAACATTACGTTACTTTCTGCACTCATTGCTCCCCTTGCGATCCTTTTAATTAATAAAATTACTCTGAGCAGAAGAAATAAGGTTTAAACGTCAAAATGAAAAATTGTCGCTGGAGTATAGGTATATTACAATAATCCACCTCATCTAAACATCAATGCTAATTGTTTTGCTCACGAATGTGCTAAGGTGTGAACGTGATGGGTCAAAAAGTCCATCTGACTGTTATTCTTAATGGTACTTTAAATGTGTACATTTTAACGCTTAGAAAAACAGATAACATATCCAAATTTTGAGCCAACTGGAAAGATGTTTTTAGTGAGAAAAGAGTGTTGAATGAAGAATTTTCCAAAAGATTCAAAAGATAAGAGTGTATAATGACCGACTGACACACTATAATAGTACAGCTATACTAATTTTCTCACATAAGTAGATGATAAAATCTAAAGCCGATCAAGAACTCTCGTGTGTATCAAATTTCAAGGCTTTAGATCTAAGTATGGTCAATCTATGATCCAGATTAAACTTCCTCTGACTCAGTGAATGGTGTGACTGTGCGCTGATGCTGCGATGCTGATCAACAAAAAGTAAAAACTGAGTGATCAAAGGCCAAGAAGACATCTCCCATTTCATTCCAAGATAGGAGTCACCGCCCGAGGGACCAGATTGGTTTCTTTCAAAGAATTGAGAGAGGACCCACGAGCCCACTTCCACTACTTGCCCACTTGCCGTCCGTTATAACAAAACAAAAATCGATGCGCGCTATCTCCTGGCTACATTCACACCAGAAGCGTCTGCGGTATCCGGGCACAAATCAAAAACTGCGACGCAGAGAAGGATTCAGCTCTCAGCAATTACTGAACTTGTGTAATAACTGTGCAGGGGCATGTAATATATCCAGCCACCCTGAAGTGTGCTGTACAAGTTTGTGCCTTATACCTTATACCCAAGAAAGCCTCACACCATACCACTATATCATTGGTCTCAAGTCGAAGTCGCTCGCGTACCGATAGGATCGGGCTGCCGTGTGCCTCGCAAAGTTATTTACGATCAATAATTAGCGGTATCTATCGCTGCCGGCGCCAACTTCACGCGGTACTCCGCCCAGAGAGCCAATGATATACCATCGCATTGCGAGGTCATGTCTTTCCTCTTGGCCAGTGCCAAATTATTATCGCCCTCGCCTCCTGGCGTTGCTTTCAGTTTCTTTTACATTGCTTCTCATCTTCGTTCTTTTCTTTCCCCCTTGCTGGCATGAAGTACGACGTGCAAAAGAAACCTTCTCATATCACATTCAAATGTATATCCTTTTTTACTCCTCTTAATTTAAATTCATCCGGGGACCAAAACAAGAACCTGTAACAACATCGCAATGAACCAATGATTTTTTAGCATGATATGTTATGTCTATACTCTATATGAGTCTATAAAGATACCAGTGTATAAGAAAAGACGGGAAAATGACGGCAGGGGCAGAACAGTATGCAATCACAAACTCGTAACTTGTGTTCCAGTAGCAGTTCGACCGCTGTAGTATAATTATATATCTCTGCTTTTCTGGTCAGTTATTATCACCTTATTGTATCATGGACTTTATTTCAGTATAATAATTCATTGTTAATGTTCGATACAATATCGCAATACAAGTTGATATCTATAAAAAATTGTGAACTTTATTATACTTGAAACATTATTATTTCGTTAATCACCATAACAGAATTAAAAAGTCAAGGTACCGCGTCGTCAGGAGCACGCATTCAATTTCGTGTGATAAGCAATCTCAAAGCAAGTCTTGGCGTTATAATATATATAACGACAAAGGTTTGGTTCAACACCTCAGACGAGGAAGAAGGCAAAATAGTCTGCTTTTGACACTTTACAGTTTACAGCAATGATATTTCCTTACGACGATGAAGGTTGGAAGGGACCTTGTGGATGTTAAACGGAATGTTGCAGAAAGTCGGAAGGAGGTGGCTCCACTCACCATTGACTAAGCGTGAGCGATATCGCGTTACTGGTCCACCCTTTGATCTTGCGACACTTACAATTTTCCTGACTGGCGATACACCCTTATTTTGTGCGCGCCACGCGAGTCCTAATGAGAGGCTATGTCTACACTCCGGAACGTAATCACAAAGCATGATGCTTCGTTCCTCTGCTCACCGTATCCCTAACTCACCCCACAATCCCTTTTGTCTCCCAACCTCTCCTCTATTAACATCCGAAACGCTAATACACTGGTAGTTACAGGCGTTAACGTGCCAAACGGTGGAGCGATGGTGATATAGTACCTTCATGCGATAACCCACATATATAGCACTGATCCATAAAAAATAGTGCATGGGAAAATAACCCATGCTGAAAGTTTTCTGTGGTGTTCTACTCGGATCAGCTAACCAGTTCGCCCTAGTTTTAGGGTTTGATGGTCCTGATCTGTAAAACTGGCAAGCATCTCACAAGGTGCGTCCCCCTCTCACTGGTAAGTCCCCGCGTAGGATAAACACGGCAATACCCTATCGAGATCAAGACCATTCTACCTATTGGTTGGATTTCTATTCGCCACTTGTGTACTTTAGAATCGAGCTTTTAACTGATTTTAAGGATTCAAAGTGATTTCAACAAATTTCTATAAAGAATTCGGATGAGTTTCAAGATTTCAAAGTAATTAAAAAACTTTTTTAAAGTTTGAAGGAATTTTATATAATATTAAAGAACTTTGAAGAATTTTCAAAAGTTTAAGTTATTTTAAAGAATTTAAGAGGATTTCAAGAGATTTCCCGGGATTCTAGGGAATTTAAAAGGATTTCAAGAAATTTTGGAGGTTTCAAAGATATATTATGATTTTCTGAAAGTTTTATGGAGACTTTCAAGATTATTTTCAATTAATTTCAAAGTATTTATAAGTATTTTAAGAGATTTTTAATGATATTAACAAATTTCTAATAAGGATTTAAAAACAATATAAAAAATTTTCAAGAAATTTCAAAGATTCCAAGTCATTATTTTAAGAGTTTTCAAGGTTTTACAGTAATTTTTGAAGCCATAAAAAATTTTTTTGCTTTCTTTAAAATTTGTTAAATCACTTGAAATATGCGGAAATTTGTTGAAGGTCCTTGAAACGTTGTGAAATGTTTTGAAATTTATTATCAACAATAGCTCGATTTTATTTCATTATTTTATGTTTAGAATACCAATGTAAGTTGCTTACTAATGGAATTTTAATATTATATCTTTGCCCCCATAAGTGTCCAATTATATTAAAATATATTTGTTAAAAATAGAAATCCCGACAAGGTTTATTATCATCAGGCTTTAGAAAAATCCGCTGCAATATGTATTATTAATAAATCAATATGTTTTTCGCTTCTTTGTAAATTATATCAATTAACTCAGGACATGGCGTCAATTTCGAAAAGACGAAAATGCGAAAAGTGAAAAGTTATACATAATCGAATCTTTGTCTTTGTCAACCAATAATAGGGAAAACGTTTGATGATGGTACTACTGACCTCATAATTTTCATGAACCCTTGCTCTTTAAGATTCTTAAAAGTTCGTTTCAAAACATGGATAATAATCCCTTCAGGATTTATGACGATCATTGATCGAGTATATTAAGCTCACAATGTCATCGTGTTACGCATTTTGATAGATTGACATATATAAGTTTAGCCACGTGTCCTTTCCGGTTGCCGGAAAATTCTCAATGCCTTGTCGAAGGGATTTTGTCGGAAGAAAATTCCTGCCTATATCTGACGTCGAAGCCTCGGTACAAATACAATAACCCTTTATTTGTTCCTCACTCCTCCAGGGCTGGCCGTGATTCAACAATCCTCGAGGGGGTGGTAAACACTGTGGGCTGTCGACTAAAGTGTGCCTGTGGCGATTTCTAGAAATTTACCAAATTTCTTAACGCCTCTGTTCGGGATATATATATAGAATTATAAATACGTGAATTAAATATTTTTAATGTTGTATAATGTTTAAATTGTATCATAATAATACGACGCGGTGTTGACGCCGCCTCTTTGAACTAAGAAAATTACCCATTATAATTTAGCAATTATTATATTGAACGCATTTAATCACATTTAAAACACATATGTAATAGATTTAAATAAAATAAAAGAGAGAGAAATAATACACGAAAAATCTATGGCGGTTTTATTTGCAAATTGAGACTGTTGTCTGACTAACAGGGCAAATACTCGAGAAGATTGCGGATCTTCTATTGCAACCACGACGCCGATTTCCCCTGCGGAAATGCTAGTTCATCCGAAAACTCTAATCCCTTCGAAGGGTATGGATTAATACTTGATCGAGAGTTTGGTTTTATTGTTTCGTAGCCAAGTGATGGATTCTTGGTATGTCAAATTAAGTTCACGTTTCGAGGGTTATAACAGTAGATAAGCAATTAAATATATATATGCATAATTAAAAGGATAAATGCAAACTTATGAAATTGAAAGATATATATATATATATGCAGTGCAATGAAATGTTATGCGCATTTAATATAATTTTTTGAGAATTTGGTAAAGTTCTGAATATTTCTAAGAGTTATTTTGTATATATTCTGTATCTTCAGCATATATACTCAGGCGAGACATATAGCAATGCAATTAAAGTCTGAAGTGTTTCCTGCAAGGTGTGAGTGGAGGAAACAAGAACGCTAACCACCTGACTCACAGGACTATAGTCTCCTTCGTCAAACGGCAGTAATTCAAATTTTATTTGAGGAGGATGCAATATATTTGTTTGAATGTCAATTTAAGTCTGTCATGGTAGAAATTTTATATAGCGTGGACTGCATATATATATATATACAATTATACATATATAACGGTAATCGAATGAGATCTTTGGTCATTCTATGATATTGTAAATGAGCAAATACAGTACACAGAGTGTATACAATATATAATACATTATACTATTAGCTAGCAAGATTCACGATGAAAGTGCGTTGACAATAATTTTTGCGGGTCTGATAATCTAGAATTTAATTCATGCTGATGAAAAACGCTCATTACTGTTTCGCGCTTTTGCAATTCATATTTGCACATCAATCTTCTTATAGAAAAGCGCTGAAGACGATTCGGAACCGGTTAATTATTTTTATTATATTGATGAAATAGCTAATCAGAGAAATCCATGTATAACTTTGTTAAGTTGTTAATTAAAAAATTAAGTTCAATTATGATGAAAATGTATAATACTGATTCACAACGTCATTGCATAAAAAAACTTATTAGTAAAAGTATCAACATATATTATCCTATTCAAGACCGTGTTAGAGTCTACAATATGAAATTTATTTTGCCTATATATATGCGATACTTCCGCGAAACGAAACTATAATTTAAATTTTATGCTTACTAAATATTAACAAGAAAATAATTATTGTTGCCGCGTGTGCTAATGTTAAGCATAATCACGGTATTCGAAGCCCAGGGCGAAATGTGCGGAGAAACGAGTGACGGAAGATCCCTCAGCATAAAAGCGAGAATTGAATTAAAAATTGAAGCGTCATGCCTCAGATAAATCCGAATTAATTAAGCTGTTTCGAGCATGCATTCGTATATATGGCTTGCTTTTTTCAGTTGGTTTCTTTTTTCTTTCTTTCATTTGTTGGTTTCAAGGTAAGGTAACTTAAAAGCAGGAGGAGCCTTTCGGTAGCTGATGGGCTAATTGACGATCTGAGCTGTCTCCCTTGTACAAAAGAGGCTTTCAAGAATGGAAAGGATGAACCATGATCTTCAAATAATATTCCGTGATGTGTGGATGCGAAGATAAAGAGAATTCTTGGTATTTTGAACCATGATATCGATTTTATCTTATATGTATTAAAACTTCCAGGATGTTTCATTAAATCTTTTTCTTAAATCATGTTAATTCATTGAGAAAACAATTTTTGCATTATGACAACAAAAGTTGTCCTTCAGATTCGATTTTCTTTGCCCATTTCCATCATTTGCTCCAGCTAAAACTGTAATTGTCCCTGAATATTATTTGTCCTTTCTATATTATAAT
This sequence comes from Synergus laeviventris, assembly GCA_032275145.1. NCBI lineage: Eukaryota > Metazoa > Arthropoda > Insecta > Hymenoptera > Cynipidae > Synergus > Synergus laeviventris. The sequence goes on along the minus strand of JAUESI010000018.1, from coordinate 11,207,133 downwards.
AAGACGAACTCATCCTCGCTGAAGAGCACCCTAATCTCTAAAGAATTGCAATAACATCATGAATATTTCATCTGTTCGATATTACCGTGCTTAAAAGTAGTCATCCTGTCTTTCAATATTTTAATGCGAAACACATCACCAACCCCTTTACTTAATTGTGAGGATAAGAGCGGTCAAGCGCGCTCATCTGGTCACCCTGGCAACCGATATATATATATTATTTCCGCAGCTTGCCAGCATCCAAAACTGCTACCAGTAATGAGACAAAGGCTTCCCATCGAGTGAGAAGTGTTTGGTACCGGTTAGATGTTTTTATTTCTTCCTTTTAAAGTTTACGGAGAACGACGATCGGCAGAACGTTCGACGATGGTCACTGGTCAGTCGGAAACCCGGTGGCTATAGTAACTGGTTCGTTAGAATGTTTATTTGCTTAGGGGTCTTTTGTAAGGCATCGACGAGTGCTATGACGACCTGTTAGCGCCCTGGGTACTCTTCGCATATGTCTAGCATAAGCAACAGCTATAGCTCTCAACGACGAGAATCCTTTTTACTCCGAACTTATACAATCCCCCAATTCCCGCGGGTCGAACCACCTTTTAAATCTTAGTTCAATTCAGATTCAGATAATGCATTCTCTTTTGCCATACTATGCTATTGCATAACAGTTATAACATTATACCATTTTCTAGTTATTTTTAAATTATTAAGTTGAATAAAATCGATCTTTAAGATATAAGCAGACCCATTTCATTGTAGTTGGTTCCTATACGAAACTCTGTTGAGTTTAAGTATATAATCTGTAAAACCATATTTGAAAGGAAGCAATTTTTTTGACTTAACAGTAGTCCTTCATTAAAACCACACACGCTCTTGTCGTCAGTGAAGAAAAATATACGTTAACGATACCAGTCATATCTCAAACGCACGCATATTCTATGTGAGTTCCCGCCTCTGTATTTGTAATCCCCTTGGTTGATTCCTCAGCGTATAGGGTTCAGATATAATGCAAAGTGTAAAGTCACCGCGATGGCAGCGGTAGTCAGGTATCGCTTCTGGTTTCTTATTTATATAAATGATCAGCGAATAACTCACTTTAAAGTACCCAAACTAACGACTGAGTAACATGCCTACACCTTCTTCACCTTATCAACACTCTGAAATGCGATCGTTATAGCTAGCTATAACGATATCATCGCAATATATGTACTTAAACATTTAGTTGGAATACTTTCTTATGTTGACCTTCCAAGATTGATGAGCATACTCATAATTTGAGTCAAATGAATGATACCTAATTCGATCAAGATTTGAACTACCACGATTCTCAATCAATGAATCAATTCAATGAATATGTTTATCTGGATCCGCATTTATCGAATTAATGTTACATAAACCCGTGCAGAAATTTAATGGGATCCTGATGGGGTTCTGGCCAGTTTTACCTTGTCTTAGTGTGGTTCTGATTGGTAAGCTGGAAAGGAAACAAATTTTATTACTTTACTATAGTTAATTTTCTAAAAACAAAAATCCTTTTTAAAAAAGAGGTAATAATTGTATATATTGAAAAAGCGCGGGTATAGAAATTGCCATATCATGGTCCCCACTGGTGATGAAACGCCGGACCCGGTCGGGCCGTGGGTTTCACTCCCGATCTGGAGTTACTGGGTCTAGGCCATGGCAAAATTTCTACACGCGAAGTGGTTTTAAGGAATTTTTAAAGGCAGTATATTTTTTAAGCATTTCAAAGGATTTTAAATGATAATTAAGAATTTTAAAGGATCTTTCAAGAAATTTGAGGTGATTCTAAGGAATTTAATAGGATTTTAAGTTTTACGAGATTTCAGAGATATCAAAGATATTCTTTGAGATCACTTAAAAACTCCTGTTATCTACATTTATAACTGAGTTTATATCTAAATATCTAGCTGATATTTAGGACAGCTAAACCATTTTTTTTCAGTTGGTATGGATATGAGATGGGAGTATTACTATTATCAGAGCTATTATATACTATATATATCGTTGTGCCATAAATGCCTAATTATATAAACATATTTTTATTGAAAACAGGAATCCCACCAGAGCCTCGTCAGAACCCGATATGTTAAATTGGGCTAAATGGGGCGTACACGGGAATCTGGACACAAGCATGTATCAAATAATTGACAGAGAACATTGACATGGAAATCGAGATCGAGAAGGAATATCGTCTTCAGGTGTGATTTCAACTGCTTGTCACTCCGATCACACGATTCGGGATCAAATCTTCTGTAAGCATACCCATCGAAAAACATCCGGGGAGCTCCCATATATTCGTAACCACAAGCCGATGAATATTAACCAGCAAACAGCGACTGACTGCAGGAACTGAGAGCGGAGTGGACCCGCCGAGAGGAGATAGGGGGTGGCTGCCAGCATGAAGGGGCGGGAGCGGGAGCAAGAGTGAGAGTAGGAGGGTACATATTCATGACGTTAACGAGCCTCCGTCGAACGTTTAATTCCGCCAACCGCCTGAGTTAGGTTAGGGTAACTCGCTCGGCAAACACGAACCCTAACTAACCGTTCATTCCTGTCGTCTCTGTCCCGGGATGTCCTCGCCTCGCTGTTTGCTTTTCTACACCCTGAAGAATAACTCCTGTAACGATCGTCCTCCGCGGACGCTGCAGATGCAGTGCATGAGCATGAGCCAATGTGCATCCGTGCACAGGTAAATGAGGAAGAGTAACAATCTCTAGCAACATATACAGAAATTATCCCATTTAACCCTATATAAAATGGGGTTCTGACAAGGTCCTGGTCGGGATTTCCATTTTCAATAAAAATATTTCAATGGACCACACTAGATGTAAGTGAAAGCTGTCCAGGACCCTATCAGAAACTGAACACCATCCAAATTTGTGCACGCATGCAACATTTACTCGGGCCACAAAAAGTTAGAATAAGCAGTTTTTACATTCACATGTCGTCAATTTTGATCCACAAGCGGATTAAAGCGTTGCACAATGGAAAAACAATAGAAAAATTACAACTATTACATTCAGATATTCCTATTCTTATTCACATATTGATGTTTCCAATGTGCAAAGCTTTGACTCAATTTTTGTTCAAAAATGTTCATCTTGATGGGGATTATAAGAAATGTGTCGTAAAAAGAATCTAAAAATATTTATGTTTTTTGAAGTTACTTGAGAATCTTGACAATCAAATGCATAAAA
>JAUESI010000018.1:11186452-11203818 GCA_032275145.1 Synergus laeviventris | reverse complement strand
GATATTGAGTTTAGCAGTAAATCTATAACTAAAGGTTTTTCTTGGTCACCCTCTCAAGCTGATCAGAAGTATTAGAAAGATAAAGAGTGATAACGAGACCGGAAAATATATCACGTGGAGTAATGCTTCGGGTCAGTATATTTTAGCGCGATACCCGTAATAACATGGCCGGTATCCTCTCATTGAATGCAACAATGCCCCTGATTATAGATGAGTTAATCGGTAAGTTCCTCCCGGGGGCGACTACTAAACTCCGCGTTTCACATTCTATTGTGTCGGTAAGCATACCCTTAATACATCCAGATAGAGTCTGGCGCTATAATGTACTGGTACGACCGGTTGCCCTGTAGAAAAGGCAGTATCGGAGAACAAAAGGATGACTGACATCTCCGGCGATTCCGATCGAGAGAATGCAGAGGTTGCCATTCGTGATGGTTACGATCCTCCAGGCCTCGGGATTGACGTTTAGTCGCCACTGGGATTAATCGTGGTGATTAGCGAGGGTGAAGAAGGGCCGATAGTTGAGAACTACTGATCAATGTTCCAATGGAGAGTAATTCATCGGAGAAGAGGATGCCAAGTAACCCGATCTGCTCAACCATGTCCGTCGGTCCTTCTCTTCATTCCTTCTTCTTCGAGGGACCCTCACGACCCGCTCTTAGTCCGAATCCACGATGCCAATGGGGTCAAGCTGCTGCCGAGGCAGCCTCCGCTCGTTAATTCGCTGCTTCTTTTGTCTCGGTGCTAAAAAGCGGTCTCCTTTCGTCATTAACTACAGTAATGAGATGACGTCACGCGCACGCCTTGTTCAATGCGTCGGAGCATATCGATGACCTGCTAATTCAGGGTTCTACAATGGGCGGATGTTATGTTTTGTATGCGAGAACTTGGAGCATGAGATTATTAGGGCCTACTAGTATGTTCATTTGTCATATGCCATTTCATCTCATGTCATCTTAGCTCAGCGCGGTGGAATAATTATTACAGATAATCATTAGCGCGCATCTTCTTCCGAATTGCCTGAACTTGATGGACGAAAATTTTTGTCTGATGAGGCTCTGTGGCTCTGGTTATAGTTTGTTCATATCAAGACTCCGAAGCTAAAATTTACGTGGACATACAGATTCAATTTTTCACAAAATGGGTGTTAACGTAATGCATAACGCAATTAAGTGAAATTCTTGCTGCCTTCGTTCCGCAGCCTGACATCCGATATTATAGGGAGTTCTGACAATCGGGTTCTTTGATGATTTCATTAAGCCAACTCGACGGCGACCATCATACTTTGCAACCGCTCTGCAAAAAGCAATGATTCGCGTGAAGAGGCAGAAGGTATAAGAGTATAACTTGCAACGTGGCTGATCGACGGCGTCGAGGACGCGTTGGATGACGTATGATGATAGTGGCTCAGGAATCAAGATGGCCATAATAATATCATTATCTCAGTGGTCCCCGTCGTTGTCCGAGGCCCAAGTAAGACATTTACCGTAATGACCGACCATAACTTATCGGATCTCATCGTGCACAATTTCTTACAGCGTATAATATATTTGCTTGAACGCATTCGGTAATCTGTATTGTCTACTCTCTTAGAATGAAACACCAATCTTCGGGTATATATATAGTCTATCAAACATTTTCTGATTTAGGCATTTAGGTACATATCAATATGAACACAACTGCGATGAGCATTTTAATGATTTTAATAACGACTAGTAGAGATTTTGTTTCTTCTGCTGGAGGAAGAGTTATAAATCATCTTCGGTTTCCATATTGGACTACGTTGTTTACTTTTTCAATCGAAATAGTCAATTAAGCGTCAATTATATATTCCAACGATATGAATCGGGATATCTTAATTCCTATTCTATACGCATACTAGATAAGCATTAAACTGCACTCTAGCACTCGTGACGGCTCCAGAGGCGGCATTTGTTTTGTGGATTTCATGGTGAGAGTCGCATTTGTCTCATTCAGCGATCCTCATTTGGTGGCGGGTGCCAGGTAAGACTTAATATGACGGACTCGGGGCGCAAAACGAATGCGGGGTACGGCTTCATTAAGGGTATAAGCCACATCGTTGGTGGCGCTAGTGATGTATATCAGCGATATCTCACGCGTGGACTCGTGCGTGAAAAAAAACTCTCGTCGAAGGAAAAAAGGCTCATAATGACACTAGCGTCAGGGCAGCTGTCTCGGTTATTAATTAAGAGCATGCTCTTATGCCAAGCTGGCTCTGGAATGAAATTCGCCTAAGGGTCTATAGGGATATTAATAATTGTGGTCGATGCACTTTCAGATTAGGAGATGTTTAAGAGATGTTTAATATAATTCATATATAGAAAGCATAAAGAAATAAATGAATTATATTTTCCTTGGCGGATTAGAAAAGAGATTGAAAAATGGAGTTGAGAGTTGATAGCAATATTTCATTTTGTAAAATACCCTTCAACCAAATCTGGGTGAAGTGTATTAAGAGGAAAATGGCAGCATGTGCGCTAAGATTGTTGCTTATACACCATCCCCGGAGACTTTGCTCTCAGTCAGCACTGGGAAGCTGTGCATATTTGAGACAGGAATAAGCGCCTGTTTTCCAAGAATTATAATAACGAATGCTGAAATCAGCTTAGCTACTCTAACTTCGCTTTTGCGACTACCTTCATGTAAATATGGAAGTAGCTTCCGTAAAGCAGAAGAGTGGGAAGCTGTCGGGCGATTGGTAGATGAAGGGTAGGAAAGGAAGGGGCGATTGGGTAAAGAGGGTTTTGGAGGGCTGTAGAGTGTAGAGGGGCTAGACTGACGAGAGTTTTCATGAATCTCACATGTACAGGATTAAACCGTCCCTGGTGTGTTTCTGTTTTCTAAAATGACTAATATCAGACTAACGCAAACAACTTTGAATTAATTTATTAATATCAAAATCTTCCTACACCGATTATCCCATCCCGGGATTAGGAATTAAACAGCCATTAAAAATCTCTAGTGAAAAAGAAAGAGATTTTAATATTTAAAAATGAGACTCAAAAGTTGTTCCCTTTTGGCTTTTTGAGTAATTGAAATATGATGGTGCTGACTTGCTGAGAGATTGAGAGAATAAGAGTTTGGAATCAAAGTTTACAGTTCCAAACTCTTCCTAAAATAGACCCTGCATACTATTATAGCTATTGAGATAGCTGTTCGATTCCGTCTGAGTATATATGGTCTGCCGTCTGACTCGCAGAGTTCAACTATATAGAGTATATAGAGCTCTAAACCGAGCCCAATCCTGATTGACGTGTAGGAAAAAAGAGGGGAAACTATCACGGGGATTATCTCTGGCGCCACAAACACCATCCTCGAATGCCTTTGAGCTCATGTTGTTTATTTCTTGAAGCCCTTCCTTGGGGGTGGTTGGCTCAAGATACACACTAGTCATCATCTGCTATACGTAAAACAAAAGCATGTCTGTCAAAATGAACCTGAGTTCGTCTCACCTGAAAACATGATTCCTGCTTGTGATATCCCTGGATCTGACAACAGATCTCTCTACTGATGCATTATATAATATAATTATATAATATATATCTGCAAACCATTTACAAGATGATTGAGAAAAGATATCCAGACAGAGATCCCCAAATTTTTCGTAATCTCGGTGTTTCATAATTGTTAGGACAATGGCCCAAAGGTCTTCTGCCGTGGGAAATGCATTTCTACTGAACCGGTCATGTTAGCTGACTACTCCCTAAAGAACAGTCAAGGAGAGATAAAGGTAGGAAATGCATAAGAGGAGCGAAGTTTTACTGAAGAGGATTGTTTGTAGGCAAACACGCAAGAGAGACCCTTTGAACAAGTATATTTAACTGCTGTCTGTAGTGGTGAAGAGTACGGTCTCTATACGGATAACTGGCGACTAACGATAAGATGAGAAGCAAGATGATGAGGATGACGCCTACGAAGATGATAGTGTTGGTGCTGATCGATGGAAGTGGTGGCTCATTCGGAACCATTTCGTAAAATAAAAAGAGGCATCACGCCGGGGATGAAATTACCAAGCTGCAAGTCACTCTGGTATAACACATGAACCTGCTCTGCTCTGCTCTGCTCTGCTGGTATTATAAGTAAGACGTTCTCGTATAAGGTGGGTTTGAGATATCGGATCGCTGGAATGCACATAGGGTGGCACACTCTTCTTCGCTACCTCGGTGATTACCGAGCTCACGCGCATACTCGTATTACTTGCTCGTTTCGAACTACTTGCATACACATATATTGGTACTTTATATAATCGGGAATACGACACGACTGATCGATGCGAAACGCATTAACTCTTGTTTCGTCGAATATCCTTGATTTAGGTATTTGTGGTACCTATAATAATAACAAGAGTTTGTAACCGTATCCTGACATTTTTCTCCTTTTTGCTCTCCAGCTATCATTTTCTCAGATTACTCGGATCACTGACTAGTTATAACACCAGATGAGATTGATGAGCTTGATGATGCTATCAGACAAGAAATTTTTTGATTGAAGGATCCTGTAGAGGAATTTTCATCTGGGTTTGCTTCATACTTGGTTGAACATCGAACATAGTATATGATGAGTGGCAGATTGTGTCCATACGGTCACATGTTATGATTTGAGACATAAGACTATATGAGCTGAACAAAAAATTAATCCCATGAAGGCAGCAGGGTATCAAAGTAGACGCACGAAATTAAAGCGTAAATGAGAAATGTATATAATCTTATATGAGTATAATATTTTTTACTTATGCGTAATTATTATCTGTTATTATATACCCGGGGAGATTTTGATGTTATTACATTATCTCTGTAAATAAATGAAATCACACTTGAATATTTCCGTAGGTTAAGATTCATCAAAATATTCTTTTTGCACCAAAGGAGTAGGAGCCGACTTCTACTACAAATTTTAAAAGACATGCATGTGGTAATCTTTCTCAAAGCGCCTTATCCTTTGCAGGCTGTGGCAGAAACAGAGTTAAAGAGCAAAACAAGTTTCTTGAAATATTTAACAGCCTGAATCTGCTTCGTTGCCACAAATCTCTTAGAATTTCTAAGAAGAGCATCTCAACCCGCAGACATTACCTCGGCGAACGTTGAAAAGGGACATACTTGTGCAGTATCAAGTATACAGTTGCTAGATATAGGCGGCCGTTATCGACCGGAGAGCCAAGTTCAGAGCCAATCCTCGACTGCGCGCCAAAACCACGCCCTTTATTTCGCGCTTGCATTGCCAAGATATCGTGAAAAGAGAAAATTAACTGAAGAGAAGCTGAAAATTTAAGGATCTTGGTCTAAAGCCCTGAATTTCAAATCATCATAGTTTTGTCAAAGCTTTTGTTCAAAGTACTAGATTAAGATGCCTTTATTTTATAGCGGCGGTTGTAAACATTTAAACACTGTCAAAAAATCGATACAAAATGAAGTTTAAAAAAAAATATCGCAAAAGGTTGGATACTTAAGTCATTAAAAGGCTACTTATGTAAATAAGAATTAGGTTGCTGGCAAACTATGAAGAGGGGAAAAAAAGCGAACGCGACGTTTGTATATGCCCGATTGAGGCGTCTTTATAGAGTTTCAAGAACAGAGAAGGGAAGTGAAAAGGTTGTAGGGTCGAGGAAGAAACGGTGGAGTCGAAGGTATAGAAAGCTCCCGTTAATGAGCTTCCTCACCCTTGAAACTTCCAAAGCCGGTTACACTCATCTCACTCGACTGGATGAGACAGACCCGTTCAATTCAAAGCTTCTAGGAAATTATATGTCTGTGACCGTTCTATCGTAACATTCTAATAGCAGTAGTGGTGTATTTTAATCTTGAGAGAAGACGATGTCGATTTCACATATTCGTCGCAGCACGTTTCCTCTTTATATAGTTCCTTAGCGCAGATAGGTATATATACTCAAAAAAGAAGAACAAAAGATCACTATCATATTTACTTTAGAATTTCAAAAGAATGCCTACCTTACATTAATTATGATTGCATCTTCTCATATCATTTCAAAATTTGTATAATAGGTGCAGAAATATATCTAATCTTATTTGGAGATCGGTGAAAATCAAGCAGTTTGGCAATTTCATGTCCGGATTATACTTTTGTGTTGGGAGAAATCTTTTTTAAATTACAGTTCTCGAAAAAAAATTAAGTTATATCGGGTCATAAAATTTCAAGGGATTGTAGTGTTAAATAATTTTTATATTATAATTGATTAAGATTAGAGGTGTATCAGATAAAGAATAAATATATTTTTGTATATTTTTCTATTTTTCTCAACAATCGTTTTCAATGTTTCAATTTGAACTTTAAATTTATTTTTATTTCAGTGATGGAAGTACAATTAATACTTAAAATGGACCTTTTAAATAAGAAGGGGTGGTATGTAATTGACATGAATTGATAAAATGAACGCGTATCCAAACTTGTATGGTATACAAATACCATACATGTGTGTTCGCATGCATTCAACTTTATTTCTATTTGTTGATATTTTGATAAAACCGAACCAATTTAATTTATAGCTTCGTCTCTGCGTGTTTATATACTTGCTGGTTGTCTAAATTGAGATTGTTTCTCTATATTTACATCATGCTTTGGGCTTCCTAGAAATTTTGTATGCAAAATTTCTAGGAAGGCCTTGTCTGCAAAGTTTTAAGAAGTAAACAATCTCAAATCAGAAACCAAATAAACATATATAGAGAAGGTAAATTACTGAATGTGAGTTCATTGTTCACGCGGTGACTTATTGAGGTGGGTCGTTTGGACCTTTTCTCTAGACATCAAAAAATTCTTCCGACCGACTCTATATGCGTGAAAAGTGTTTTTAAACATTTGTTAACTAAATTAACAAAGTTTTTGCGACAAATATTTTATTAGCATTAAATTTTTGGAGTGAAAATGAAAGTAAAAGTTTAAGTTAGTGAAGTGCAGTTCAAGTGTCAGTGAAAGTGAAGTGTCATTGAAAGGATTACGAAGAGTTCGAGGTTCGGGGAACATCTTGCAATGTGGATTCTCGAAGCAAAAGTAAGTCTTCTTTTCATGTGTTAAAAAAAATGATTTATTCATTTCTTTCGACCTAGATTTTTTAATTAACTGAAATTTGGTCATTTTTTCAGAATCAGAACGATCAGAGGAAGCTGCGAAAGTTGTAACCATCATCATCTCAACACGTGGAATCTAGGTAAGTGCCTTAATTATTTTAAAAGTCCGTGCAATTGCACGTTATATATTGTGCAAATTTTTTTTAATAATTTGACTATTCGAGGTTTTAATTCCGGTTTTCGGAAGTATATATGCGTATATTTTTTTGATTTCGTTAATAAGGCATTTCGCTGATCATGCAGCTAATAATAGATCTAATAATTTCAACTTTTGGATTCTCACTCAGAGTTATGATTATGCGTTGCTATTTAGCAAGAGATAATTCTGCCTCTGCGTGAGTAAGACCATTTGCAAAAACGAACGGAAGTTCTTGAGTGCCATCTGTTCTTGTCCCTCACGGTGTCAAAGTATATTCGAGAGGTTGTGGAGTTTGGATTCGGACGCGGATGCTACTCTTGCGGAACGCGACAATTTCTCTAGGGATGGTTACTTACTATGTTGGCTTAAACAACATACTTAACCGGGCTACTTAGTACTCTTGGAGCAAAGGTACCCCTTGCTATAACAACATTGCACCCCCTTAATCCGCAGCCGCCATTAGTGCTTAGCTAAGTATCTGTACCACCGCTCCACAGGACGATGAAATCAAAACACTCTAAGTTGATACAATTTTACTTAATACTTGCGGTCTTAGAATTTCTTAAAACTTCATTGCTGAGCGTTCTTTCAAATGTTTATCAGGAACTATATCAGTCTATCAATAATCCTTATACACTACTATAATGCAAGACTCTCAATTTGCAAAAAAATATTTGTGTTTCGCAACACGACTCTCCTTAAACTGTACCTATATTATTATACTCCATGCAATTTCAAATTTAGAAATCAAAGTCTCGTCTTTCAGGGGGGCTACACTGGCGTTCACACGGGTTTAATGAAAGGTTAGATATAACATGGCATTCGGTACTATAATGCGACAACGGCACGTCGTCCATTTAATTTAAGTGTATCCCGAGCATGGATAATGAATGGGGGTGTGGTCCCGCACCCCGGGTCATGTACGCATTGGGGTAACTCACTCATGAGAAAACAAAATGTTTTACTAACTGCCACATGCAACTCGACACGATGCATTTTAGCTTGTAAACATCTCTTTTGTCCACACTACACATACATAGATAAAAAATCATTTCGTGTTATCAAAATTACTCTGCATATCAGTTGTCACATCCGGATTCCTGTATCATAAGCGACGAAATTAATCCACTTCGTTAAATGAAATTTACTGTGGTGACAATTTTTAAAGCAGTTATGCAAATTTTCTTTGGTAATGAGTTTCATAAAAAGATTACACAACAAGGGTAATTTAGTTTATTATAGACTATCAAATTAATATGTATCTTGAATAGTTTGAAAACATATAGAAAAATAACTGCAGTCCCAACAAGAGGCCTTGAAAAACTGACAGCAAAACTGCGAGAAAATAGGGTAGCTTCTGGTATGTGTACTCTATACTGGATATGTCAAGCGTCAGTGCCCTTCGAGGTTCTAAGCCGCTTAGCTTATAGCACTATGGGGTTTATATTGTGACGATGGGGTATCTCCTATAACTCTGTTCAACTTACAGACAGAATGCCATACCCCGCCCACCATATACAATATACATGCTCACCCCCTCTTTCCTTATTTATGCCAATAAGACCTCCATATATGTTCTGTATCAAATATTTGTGGCTTAAAATATGAGTTTAATTAAATTTTCACACGGAGACTGAAACTTAATTCCCTTATAGTAGATGATAAATATAATATTTTCTAATGCCATATTCCATAAAGATATTCAATTTTTAATACTGCTACTACTACTAAATATTATGCAATTATTTATACATGCTGATGCTCATTACTTTTTTTGATTACTATATAAAGCATAGGGAAGGTAAAAAATCCTTATAGCAAAATATTGTCCCCTCCCATTGTTTGCCTCGAGATCGTAAAATGTTTTTAATAGCCTGACATGTTTTGCCCCTTCTCTTTCCATCTATCTGCTGCACTAATATATCTGTTTCGTCGAAAGCACCATTCACGGCCCTCGTTTAAATTCGCCTCGCACCCTTAAGCACCTAAGAGCCCATGATCCGATACGACTATACCGGAAGAAGGCGAAGGTGATCCACGAGGTAGAAAAAGGCGTCGGGCGAGGGGGAGAGGTGAAGAAAAAAAGCCTGAAAATACAAAACTTCTTACCGCAACAATGGCGTGAACCGATTTTAAAAAGATCCTTGGGAGATTTACCATCAGTTTCACACCTCTTCATGGCACCCCACTGACGACCTGAGATATACAACAAATACCTGTGGCCACCATAATCTTACTAAGGCGTGCCACAGTGGGGTCCTGCCGCAGGCCCATTATGATTTTGCCGCATTGTCGAGAATGTCGAATCTGTCTACAAATAACCACTAGAGAAATGGTTACTCTCGCGCTACTCGCTTTTGCTTTTTCTTCTCCCATTGAGGACCCTCTGTCACTCATCTATATGTCCATATAGGATACACGTGTGTTATTACGTCAGATGTTCATCCTTTTTGAGTGGCGCAATTTTATGGTGAAATGTGCAGTTCTTTTTTTTTTTGGCAACACTTTCTTATTTTCGGCAAGATTTTCTTATTATTATACATTGAATAATTTTTATAAAATTATTGTATAACAGACCGATTAGGCATCTTTTTTATATATTCATTAATTCTTTTTCACGAGCTTCGAATATCACGAAGTCTGAAACTCCTTTTTCCTTTTCGTCTTCTTCTTTCGCCTCCTCTCTATCGCTCTTATTCCTGGTCTCTGCCATTCAAAGTGGACTACATTATTTTGTTGTAAGGCCAGGGCACACCGCATTATCCTAAACATCTAAATCCGAACAGCTGGGGTGTCCACGAACGGTTCTCAATTCTAGGATCCATCTACTTTCCTGTTACGAAAAGAAATTGCTGCTTATCTATTTTCATTTCGAAATTTTCAACAAAACATAAATATAACCGAATCCATTTCGAATTATGCAGACCGGCGGGTGACATCTTCAGAATTGAGTTGTCAACGAACTATATTCTTCTATGTGAAAAATGAAGCGAGACATGCTTTTAAAAATCATGATTTAGGACAAATTTTTACATTTTTTTTTATTTTATGGGTAAAATATAGTATGTTATGCACCTATTTGTTCTGATTGGAAATTGCAGATTAGAGATTTTTATTAATTGGTAAGTTCTAGGCCTTCCAGAAATAATGCTCCTGAAAAATACATAAATTATTTGTCTCTGCAAAAAGAATAAAGTTTTTTATTCTTTTTGGTTGAGAATCCCTTTCTAATGAATGTGTCAGAGGTGTCAGAGCAGCAACTGTCAAAACACAGTCGGGCTGGACGAAGAGGATGGCGTCCGACGAAAGAGACAGACGAAGAGAAAGAGCTAGGGATATACGACAGTTCTTTTCACGCCATATTGGTTATACGGAGAATGGTACAGCGGTGATGTTTATCGATAATCGCGATACCCATCCTTTCATCCCTAGGTATGGAATATCCATGCCCGTATACATATATTATATTATGTGTGCACACTTTTAACACCGGTATATTCTTGTCTCATGTGAGCACGCTCGTATTCCTAGACATGTAACGGCTTTCTCCCTCTTCATATACGTGTTTGACACTGATCTTTATCTTCTATAAAAAATGCCTTAATGTAGGTGATAAAAAGTTACGCGTGGAAATTGTGACAGAGAAAAATGTAGCTTAAAAAAAATGAAAGAAAAAGTGTATATAGCTTAATTATAATGAAGTGGACTAGTTATATTAAGGAAACAGTCCGAATATTTTTATTCCGAATATCCGTGAAAATTTCATTTGTTGAATTATAGTAAATCAGTAATACAAGAGATCAATGAAATTATATAATTATACGAATCAGTAAGTTATATACATTATATCCAAATCGCCTAACTTTTGTCACCTGATGTAAAAAGAAAAAAAAACCGGTTCACTATTTTTGAAATTGATATATCCGCACATGATGGAAAAATTCAGTTTCATATTTCCACGTGCAAGCGACTTAAAACAAATATGGCCGGATTGGGATCAATAAAAAGTGGTCCGGTAAATCCTGAATTTTTTTCTCACCTCAGCCCGCCGAAATTTTTTCCGATTTCTCACAGTATTTCTAGTCTGACAATGAGGGCAAATAAATATTCTAAGTTGAAATTGATATTCACGTAGAAAAACGATATAAATTTTCACATCGAAATCCAATTGGAAATGATATCTAGTTATCTACGTGGAAATAATCCAGTTACATACCATATATTACCACCTGGATTTTATGAATCGGATATAGGAAACCCGAAGATTTTTCTTGTCCCATCATATATATGCGATGTAGAAGTATATAGTAGTGGTTAGTTGCTTTTCGAGTAAATATCAGAAGTTTAAGCGTGCGCTGTGAGTTTACGCTTTCGCGGAGCTTTGGTCGATATGGCTTCTGGTTAACCTATGAGATCAGTTACAGTCAGGGCGTGCATCTGGTTGGTGGATTTTGTAAACGACACCCGCCCACGCAACGTTATCGTGCAATGAGTCTAAGCGACGACCTCTCCTCTTCTTCTCCTCTCGCAAGCTCCCACGACCCAGGGTTATCCCCTCTTTTCTATATAAGTCTCTGGAGTTCGCTGGAGAAATGTGACTTCCGGTTTTGGTAAGAGGCCCGCTAAATTTTTTTCAAGAAAATAACATTATGTTCATTAGATTTTACGTGAGTATGGTTTAAAATTCCAACTGTGAGATATGAAAATGTTCTTAATTGCTTCTAAAAAAGTAAAAGGGGTATCAAAATGAAAAAAGAGGGCAAGTATGGTAATAGTTGAAAGTATGAATAAATTACTACAAACTCGCTATGTTATAATAATCTGTTAATATATTTTTGCGAGAATTTATGTACAGGCGCAAATAATAATTATAATATAATAATAATAATAATGCTTCCTTTTTTCATATATTTATATATGTATAATTTCATCTTAGTCACAGTTGCATAGGTATCTATGTATAATATTTATATATGTTCATATTTATAGAATTGATTATACAATAATTTCGCTAGTTGTCTATCTACAATTAAAGAGGATGACGCAAATCGTTTTGAATTTATTTTGTAACATCAGGTTTTAAACATGTTGCAGCTTGTTATGCGTATGCCAAATGACATCCGTCATTACGGAGTATGAGTGAATTTTTTGAAACTAGCGAGAAATGTCGACAAATTGGGCGAAGTTTTAAGTCTAATTAGTCTAAGAGGAGCGTAATTGATTTAATTTATGCGTATGACGGCAGATTCTCATACTTCTTGTTTTATATAATCATCCGAAAATTCCTACTTAACCCCGCTAAACCTTATATAAATATCTGTGCGTTTCAATTTACGTATAACTCCATTGTTTTATTGTTAGAGTATAATTACATAAACAGAGAAGTACATAAGAAATTGATAATCTCATTGATTAGTCAATCATAACCTCTACTTTTAGAAAAGTTGAAAAATTGATATGTCTTGTGCTGGAAGTAATTTGCATGTAAATAAACGTATTTGTCATAAAAAGATAAAAATTTGTCAAAATATTGGATAGTGTCCTGCTTGAAATGAGTTGTCAGAATAATTTAGAATGAAGAATGAGATAAAAAGATTATGTGGAATATGAAAAATTAACTATACTTGTGTGAACTGTTAACTGAAACTGAAAGGATATTCCGATTTTTCGTAACCTCAATAATGATAATGTTAACGGGGTTGCTATACGATTCACATCCTCTCTAAGTCTATGATTTTATATACATAGCGACGTATTTTCAATCTACTTGGCAGTAGATATTTTCGAAACATTATACTATCTTGGGTAATGCATTAGTATTCTCTTTATGTACAGTCGCAGTCCCCAATATTGCGAGTTCACAGCACTTCGAAGCATTTCTTGAAATCGATTCTTTCGTCCCTGTCCGAGTTTATAGAACCAATCTCATCTCTCGCATCATCGACCTCGTACGATCTTTCGTATCACGCTGGCGAAAATGGCCTGTGGATTTGTGGGGGTTTTGGATTAATCGGTGGGGTCGCGACCCTTATCAGTCCTTGACCTTTAGGTGTGTGTTGATTAGAAGGTGGACTACCACGAGAGGACGGTGTGTGAGGACTCGGAACTGCGACTCTCAGTGGTCCCGTCACAGTCAGATTCGTTGCTACTAGAGGAGGACTGTGTGCTTCCGAGAAGCTATCCGATAGTCGCGATATTCCCCCATCAGATAAACGCGACGTTTCAGATAACCTGGAAACAGTTTCCGGTAATTGATGGTGTGAATGGTGAAGTAAAGTGTCATGAGGAAGTAACCTAGGAGGCAGGCCAAGAGTGTCTGGTAATCTGGAATAATAAATTAACAACTATTGAAAAATATATACAATCTCCCTACAACATTTAGAAAATCGTAAAAGGGAGCAAAGTTTCGACCTAATCTAAATAGACAGGTTTAAATTTGATCTGTTACTTTACCTGGAGCCAAGGTCTCCTCGGGGACCAACAGCCTGGAAGGGACTTGTCTCGGCAAGCCTGAAGATTCCGCCACCCGCAATACTTGGATGATTGTGTTGGGGACTGTGCGGCGCAAATCGGAAACCAGACGACGGGAACTTGAAAGCCGTCGCGTGTCCAAACCGGAAAGTTGAGTGGGTTGGGTCATAGCGGAAGTTTAATGTTGGTTGTGGAATCGGGCCTAGGTGGCTCAACTGATGAATTGGCGAGGCCTGATGGTTGATTTGGGGCGAAGAACTTGGAGATGGAGGTGATGTTCCACCTAGAGAAATGTCTGAGTCCTCTGAATCAGATCCTCCTGGTCCTGGACTCATAGGTCTACGAGAACTTCCATTTCCAGGGCCGGACTGTTGCTGCATTCTTGAATCAGAAAAGAATAAATGTTATTTAAATTGATAGACAATGAATAATAAAGTACGTTCTTAAGAAAAACTATGAGAACATGTAGAATGTTCATTTGTAGAAATGATAATTTTGAAGCGGGACAAAAAAAGAGCCCTGCAATCTGCATGTTACGAACAGAGAACGGGTGTGATTGATGAGGAGTTTATTTTTCCCAGGTAAAGCGAGGATTCACGGGAGAGTAACGACGACTTTCTGGCGATGAGTTTTAAAAGTAGGATTCACGTCATTACGCGCGAGATCTTGTCGAGATAGATTCAAGAAACCTCGCACATCGGTGTCTTCTTACGAGAAAATTACGGAAATGACGAGCAGTCAAAAAACTATCAGCGTGAATCACTTAAGGCTTCCAGCCATGATAATTCAAGCTGATAAACTTTACAGCTGTTGTTTTAAGTAAACTCATGGGCTCAACTTAATGTGCATGCATCGTTTATTTCTATACTCTAAATTTATTGTAGAATTTCGTTTCCAGAAAGGTTAACTCAAACAATTTTCTTTTAATATTATGATGGTAAGAGCTTGACTGCAGAGACAAGCGAACCATTTGTCAGATCGATTGCCTTGTTTTGGCGAAGCGACTGAACCGCTTACCACATTGAAGACAATACGGATTCAAGACATTATTGCGGTCCCCTTAAAAGCCTCCGGCAGATCAATTCCCTTGGTTCGAGACAACGCCTCTTCGAGTTCCGGATGTCTTAGAGAGACTCTCGTATTTTCGTTGCTAATTGAGTCTCGAGACCGTTGTTACCAGGGCAACACCTCGAGCGCTTCGGTAAGCAGACAGCCGATCTCTCGGCTTCCAAATAACCGCGACGATGTGGAAGCTTGGCAGCTGTCAATCTATTTTTGCACCAAAAGGGCTGCGATGAAAGGCAGCTTCAATGAAGAAACGTAATTCGAGGTGAATGGCTCATTCTTAGCCAGGTCTTATTTGGAACGCGTTGGACACGGTAATCGAACCCCACCTTGCCTTGCTTTCGCGGGACACTCGACGAGTTTTAATTATGCCACCGTCGCGCTTTGTCTCGTCCTTTCATGAGAGCCCGCACGAGTTGGCTACCCGAATTTCATTATCGTCCTTCATCTCTTGGCGGTCTCCACCTGATGATCACGTCCCGCACAATTAAACTGTGCGTGGAATTTGCGTATTCATCAATTGCCGGTCACTGGCTCTTATTTCGTCTCACTGAATAAAATGCCCGCGCATAATTTTCAGCATAAATGAATGGTGTTTAATACTAGGATAAGATCGAATGCTTAACATGTAAATTTATCCAACTGGCTATTCAATGAAGTCAGTTCCACGCGAGGTCAGCTATCATTTACCGAGGTTCATTGTCCTCTGACATTTGTATAATGAAAAACTGTATATAACGACTCCGATCTCAAGGGGCCCTGACAAGTTACATATTATATAGTGAAGACCCTGAATCTGCTGATCGAAGAAAAGAGGAAAGAGGAAAGAGAGAAAGAACTGACAATGAGCATCGAGGTCGAGTCGCGAGAGGGGCCGTATCGTTTTAACGTCTCTATTAGCGGCTATTAAAAACGAGCTAGCATGAAAAAAAGAGACCGGGGTCTGCTTCGAATCGCGCCCTGTTCACATGCTGCTCCTCGCCCTGGTATCCAGTTACCTTTTGTGAGTCCTTCCAAGGCTCAGATTTTCGAACGATATATACCCCATTGTGTGCATCGGGTATTTAGCATGGCACGGGGTAGGGCCAAGGGGGGTGGATATGTACCGAATCTATGGGGCGAACGCCATGCGAGTCTATGGTGTCCCGTAACATACGGCCAGATTCTGTTAAAATGATATCCTTCGTCGAAACTGAGACTCGACGACAGATCCTTTCGAAAGATCCTGCTGCCATGCGGCGGTTAATATACCGTGGAATGCATATACAAAACTCCGTAGTCCTCAATTTTCATTCAAAAAACATTTTCAAATCCAGCTTTTGATGGGAAAAGGAATGCTTCGATACAATAATCCCGCACGGAGAATAATATGGATATTCAACCTTAATATCTTGGATATTAAGGATTTGACTATCTACAGATGTTATAAGTTTGAATATCCATTTTGATCTTTGATTTTCTTCATTTTATTATAGACTATGACCGGACAGAAATATTTTGCAAGAGAGTTGCAATAATATTGTGATAGTTGCCCTTTTCAACACCGGAAGCACATGTAGAGCCTGCATCTACCCGCTGCATACTCTTGTTATAATTGCGGCAACTGCTACTCTCGAACCAGAAGCCTCGCTCCATGCTTGAGGTGAATACTTTAATAAGGGATTTTAAAAAGTGACTCGTCATCCGGTGTAAGTACCGACGGCGAATGCATCCTCGTCAGAACATCCTTTGCACCTGATACTTTCCCGTCTCTGATGAATTTTTTTTAATTACCTCAACAAAGCCGGCACCTGTACGAACTGCTTGGCTACTGCTAAAGCATTTTCGGCATCGATTCGTTCAGCCACGCGAATTTTCTTATCGTATCGAGACTTTAAATAGCGGCGACTCAAACTACGATTTACCACGCTCAATGTAAAGCAGGTTATTACTTCAAAGTTGTAATTAAAATTCTGCGATCACTAGATTGTGTACTGTTTCTTTACTTTTTGTAATAATAATAATGGAAGCTTTAGAGTTTAACGGATGATCATATTTCTTGGTCAACAAGAGACATATATATCAACTTTCTGTAAATTTGAAAGGCTGAAGAATTGCGGGCGCAACAGAGAGCACTTAAAATCTTCAAACATATCGAAATTCTCGAATCTGTAAAACAAGTGAGCGCCACGTCAACCGATACTCTTTTGTTCTTGAGCAAACATTTGTTCGTTTCTCAGGACGCCGGCGTGCGCAGGATGGAAGATCCGGCTGTCTAGAAACTCGAATGAACGAACCAACCAGCCGAACTCAACCCCACTACTACTTTTCATAGACGCCATATTGCACCGGCTTTAAAAACTTATGATGCGAGGCTGGATAAAATGTTGCAAATCATGGACTACCTGTCGGTCGCAGCGTCGGACGTTGGCCGACGTTTCGTTTAATGCACCGTACTCTTAAGCAGAGTGCAGCCGAGACTGCCCCTCTTTGTTTTAAGCGTTATCCCCCTAATGCATGGACGGGACCGCAGGCGATAATAAACTATGCCAGAAAAGGAACAACTCTACAACGCAGATTCGCTTCTGACGTCGCCTCATATTTTCCTTTTT
>JAUESI010000018.1:11166206-11186352 GCA_032275145.1 Synergus laeviventris | reverse complement strand
CTTTTTTTCTCTTTCTTTCTTTTCCTTTACTCTTGCACTCTGCAATTGACAGGGCCGGCCTTTGCCAAGGTTGCAAATGAACACGTCATTAATATGCATTTATTTTTACACTCTCTCTGTTTACTATATGCCAGACATATACCTTGAATGGGATCGGCAGAAAAAGTGTCAATATCCTTAAACTTTAAAATCTTAGACATTATAAATTGATGAATATAATTGCTTGGAAGCAGATTTCGGACAGTGTGTTTAACTGAACTGTTGTGACAGAGAAAAGGTTTTCATAATAAAGACAAAGGGCTCGCTGGTTTAAGGAATCCAATCACAGGTTTGTAGAGAATGCCTGAGGCCCATTGAGTAGGAGCAAACATTTCCGAACAGGGGCATAGACATTCTGAGTGTTTACTCTAGTCTTCTAGAGTCTAAACCCAGAATGAGGTAGTCGCCCGAAGTCGCCGCAGAGGCTTCTGGGTCCTCGTGGGAAGAATGTCGAAAATTAAATCCTTCCTCAGCACCAGGACATAGGCAGGGATGTAAGCGGAAGCTAATCCCGTTGTCTCAGGCAGTAAATCGCCATGCGACCCGGAAAATTGCTCCTCTCTTCTGCATCCCACATCAGTACGAACATGACGTACCTTTTGCGTATGCAAGGAAATCTCTCTTGTCCTTTGTAAACAACTAAGCTAAATTATAGGGATAAATAAAATTTTTACTTTGCGTGGCAGATTTTACAAGACAAGATGCTTCAGACTTCTTCATTGGGGGACGTAATGTATTCTCCTGTCAAACTAATGAAACGGAAAAGATGATGCTGATGTCTCTGTTAAATTTGGCTAAGAAGCTCTGTGAATCTAATTCTATGGTTGCCAAAACGATTTCAGGCTTTTAGTTTTAGAAAGAGAAAACCATCCTAATTAATCAAATTTTAGAGAAGTATCCAAAAAAGGTGACTCGACAATCTCTTTTTCTAACGGTCCTCTTCTCGAGTCGAATACGAATTTGACTTTCAAAGAAGCTTGATGTTTAATTTAATTTAATGATCCGTTTGGAGATCTTGTTTCCACATAGAACATCTCTCTCGCGTCCTTTTTGTCGTACGGGATATATAGAAATCTTTCGGTAAATAATTAATATGTAATCAGACTCCGTTTATATGCGAGAGCAAGGGTCTGCTGTACTCGAAAAGCGAAGAAGGGCGCCAGCAATGGTCCAAGGAACGAAGGGTGTTTGTCAGCAAACACTATTCAAGGGGCTTTTAACAGATCTCATATGATGGCTTGTACGTGGGTTCCTTCTTCTTTCACGCGACGAAGCAATGACGCGTTTGATGGCACCTACATCCTTGAAAAGAGTTGTCATATCGCCTGAATTAACACTTTTCCCGATTTGGCTTGGGGTTGAACTGCAAAATTTCTTATCATGTCCTTTTTTGGGGCTCGAGAACTGAAATATGTATTGTTTCATGAATAGAAATCCAACAGATTCTCAGGTTCGTTAAAAAACATGTTAGAGTCACAAGATCAACTCCACAAGACCTTCTCTCGACTCTAAACGAAAATGTGTTCCTTTCAACAAAGAGAAAATTGTCGATATGGTGTTCGGAATAAACTGTGTACCAATATTATTGAAAACGGGAACCTCAATGTCATTCAATTGAGGCACGCGCCGTCGTTGAACGGCACTCTGAGCTTCAAGGACCCTCGAATCGATTCAAGTCTCGTAGCGCACTTCGGGTCAAATTAAGTTTCACTCCTGAAATATGTCTCCCTTCTCTTGGCAGTAGGGTACATTTCCTTGGTTGTGTTTCCAAGAGTATGTCACACAAGTAATGCGATAGATGATGACAAAATAATAGTTGAAATCTGTTTCAAAAATCGTATATCTTCACGAAAATATCAACGTTACTAAATTTCTTTTCAGTAGTGAAATTGAACCAAAATTTTGAAGGATTTCGACCTCCTATCCCTCGTTTACACTCTCATTCGCTCAATTACCCATTTTCATGGAAAAAACTCGCCGCCCAAATTCTGCGCGACAGCCCGTAAAACCCGCAGCTCGTGTTCACCTCAAGGAAGAACTCAAGAAGAAGGAAGACCAAGAGGAGGCGAGAAGAAGAACAGGGTTCCGTTCGGCGATTCGGGTAACGTTATATCATTTTTCAAAAGGGATCCGTTTGTCTCTCCTGTGATCTTCCTGCCTCTCCTTGTCGCCAATTTCTTTCTTTTTTTCTTGTAATTGGCTTCTTTTCAGTTGTTTTTCAAGCTGGAAAAGATCGGACAACCGGGTGGGTATAAGATTTCACATATACGCGGGATCAGATTGGCTGGCCTTAAGCCGGCGCAAATTACCCCTAAGCCTTTTAGTCGTCGTGTCTGTTTTGCTCATGGGTACAAACCCCGAGCAATATTATTTCGTTGCGCTTGTAATATGCTCAAAACCCCCACAGGGCTTTGCAGGGATTCTAAAGGAAATCTACTAACCCGTAACACCTTCTACAAAGAAGGATATATGCTAACTTTCCACAAGCTTCGCAACATTATAATTATATCTACCCCAAGAAAGAAATTAACATTGCGAGTAATTCTTTATACATTTTCAAAAGAGTGTTCATAAAATGTGCATATAATTGTCCTTTTTTTTACGCTGGTATGATATTCTAAAGTTTTCGAGTTAAGTATATAGGAAGGGAATAAAAGGAGGGTAGATCTCTCTTTTAGACAGACCATGGTAGCTCAGCATCAAAAGGCGAATAAGATACACTATCCCCGGGGTATGAGAGTAAAAATTTAACTTCAACGCAATTCCGAGCGATTACCAAGCTCCGCTCTATAATACACCCCTTACCCATCTCTTGATTGGCTTACATTGTCGATGCTTAAATGTTTCATGCATCAGTGACCGACCGGGGGATATCATTGCGCTCTGATAGGGGTAACGTTTCATGCCCTCGAGCGTTGCTATCTGACAAGACTTTGATTTTGAATTCGTTTCAAATATACTGTATTAATCCCGTTTCATCCATGCAATTCGAATTTCCCTTGATTCGCTAAATTTCACAGCTTCCTACATGCTACGGAAACATTTACCCCAGGTGAAAATTTCAGTACCGCGCCAGTACTAGCATTCGTACAAAAGGTAACTCTTCTAGGAGTTGACATACAGCACCAATTCACGCATCAATTGAGAAATGAAACTTCAGAGTTTAAGTGTATTTACTTTCATCAACAATTTTTTACTTGAAGATCTTTCGCTATGGTATAATACACAGGATTGGCACATTAGTATGCCTGGGTCATATATTACAAGTGGTGGATATATGCCACAAGTTATAGGTCCGCATAACGTGTAGAATCACTAAGATACCATCTCGTTCGAGGATCAGGATCAGGACTGAACAGTGTTGCATTACACCACCGGCTACGTTTATCCCTTAATATACCGGGTGTCCCCTTAATGAGACCACAAACGACACTCATATTACATCTAAAGCTGATTCCTGGTTTAAGCGTCATATTATGCTTCCTCTAGAAGAACTAGTTTTCTTCCTTAGAGGAATGTTTCTTTTTTATTATAATATTAAATTATATACATAAAGAAAAATAAATATAACTTTGATGGAAGCAACAAGAATAAAGACTGCACGGAGGGATACTGTTTGTGATGATAACGAGGACGATAATTGGCTTAGCTAGTTGATCAAATTGAAGTTAATTGCAGCTTATTATAATAATCTGAGCAGTGGAATATACCGACTTTCCAATCAGCGTAACCTAGAAGGCAATCAATCATCGGACCATCATAGAGAACTAACAAAATGTATATGTTGATTTTTTAGTTTGCGATGATTGGAAAGTCAGTATAATGCGCACTATCATGCGCTGGATCAATTGTACACTTAGTGGCTTCAGGCATCACAAGTCAGCATAAATCATTGAACATTCTGATGGGCACTCGACAAACTAATGTTATAATGATGTGAGAATTTTAAGAAAATTATGTTATTTACAACAATTCGAATCAATTATTTAATATCAAGCGCGGATCAATTATTGTACACACATATAGCCTATATCGCAAGATTAACTACGTCTGATTAAGCAATTAAGTCGCGCTGAGCGGTTTGCGGTGTTTTTGCTGCGGTGCAGAAGCTGCTCGGTTCCTCGTTATACACTTGACCATCAGGTTCGATATAGAGCCCGTCAGGTCTTGCATCTTTTTCACTCTCTTGCTGATTTACTTGCTTCTTTTTTTCGGCACGACCCCCTTCTTCTCTCTTGATCGGTTCTTTTCTCTTTCTATCCAACGCTTTCTTCGACGCGAGAAGAATATTATGTCAGAAATCTCGTCACGGTGCGCCCTGTTAATTGTCGCTATATATACCACTCCTCGACAAAGCCGAAATTCCAGGTTGTTAGGCTAACGATTGCGCCGAGAGGAGGAATGAGGAACGTTAATTACCGAAGCTAATAATGCGGTGTGCCACACATACACACATATGTATATATAATATATATATATATATATATATACAAATATCCGGTGTAATCATATATACCAGGAGTTTCCGGCTCCTGGTTTTTGTTACTGCCCATTCATGTCATCCAATTAAATAATTCGATACAGCATAGATGCTTCCAAATAATTGAAGAGATTATAGAAAACTGATAACATAATAATTTAGAAAGTTTTCTCACGTCTTTTGAGGATGGATTGGTCATGAATGGATATGAGATATTTGTTTCTTGTTCCAGTGCATGTATCTACTGTGGACTTGTCACAGCACGATGTAACTTTATCAAATTTGACACTTCAAGAACTCGGAACATTGAAAAGGGACCGGTAATATCAACTCGCAGTTCCCTTCGCTCGACGATGCTTCTCAACCCCTCAGTCAGGGATCTCGGGAGCCTCAGGGGACCAGGGATTCGCTAATTTCACTCCAGACACACGGATGCACGCTCTGCGAAAATATTTTGCGATAAAATTGTCCAAAAGGGATTCCCGCGGGAGCATATATAACTTTTTGAATGATGCAAACCAATGTACTTTTTTTTCTATTCTTAAGAAGCATTCATTTCTTTATGACGCTTATATTTAATTTGTATTTTCACTATCATCATTAGTATCCTGACACTAGCCAAACAAACTTAAAGTTAAACCCAAAGTTCAAATGCATCAGTAGAGGATTGTAAGAATATTGTTTCATCTTTGGCTAATTCGGACTGTTGAATTCGAAAGTTTTATAACAAAGAGTACCTAAAGACGAGAGCTCTGGTTATTGGAACTATATAGCGCGGCCGCGTTCTCAGTAAGTGGATTTGACAAGTAGACATTCATACGGTGGTGAAAATCGGTTTTTTCAGAGAATGACATCTAACCCAATCTAATTTCCTTTGACGCGTCTAAACTTCTCGTATGAAAAAAAAAAAAGAAAGGGGACGGGTCGAATAAGGCGTCGATGGTCAGGACTTTCGAGGACTATTTTCAAGACCAGTTAAAATTGGAAAGGTCCTTGGGAGGTCAATTCATTGCTGAAGAGGCTATTCTTGACGCGAAATTGCCTGAAATTGGTTTACACGGGTCGCGGCACGTCAGAGATTGATTCGCTCCTTCCTCTGGGAAAAGGAGTCGTTTAATTTTTCTGCTGATCGGACTTTATACACTCCCAAGTAAACTTAAGAAGCTATGATAGAAAAAAGTATACTTAAAATAAATATTTCTTATTCATCAGTGAAATATTACAAAATTTAAAACAACGAGCTTTCGCTTAATTACACAATTAAAAAGAATATCGCGGTGCTGCAAATAAATTATTCTCACGGAACAATCCCGGGAGTGTCTTCGTAATTTCTAGAGTCTACCCGTGAAGCGACTTGCCGTTTGTCTCCGGATCGAGTTATGAAGGGGAATGAGAAAAATTAATAAAATGAATCAACAGTCAGTCGAGGGGGTTTCGGCGGACATGAATTAGCTAAACGAATTTTTCTCCCGAACCCTTGTGCCACCAGATTTGTGAAGTTGAGAGAGGAGTTCTGTGGTGCGAAGTATTCTTAATATAAACGTGAAAGAATAGACATTAAGACATTAAAATTAAAAAAGCTTTTCATTAATTTGATTTTGAAATTAGATCAAAATATGGATCAATGATCAATAATGGAAACAACCCGAACGTTGATGCAAATGATGCACACATTAATGGTTTTTTATCCTCAAAATTGGATCATTATTTGTTCTCAATTTGATTATCAAGGTGATTCACAATGATTTAATATCCTGGGGTTTACTGTGATTCCAAAGAAACTTTGTCGTCGGGAAAGCATATACAGATATAGATTGAAGCTATAATAGTTCACGTTGGCCTTGGAGACTTCGAGTAGAAAGGGGTTGGCAAGAAAATGTCCCTTCTTATACGGTCCGGATATCCCGCGTGTACGGTATAACGTGGTGCGAAATTATGGTTGTTGGTAACAATAGTCGTTTCTCTCTCACTCTATATATACATATATTATATATATATAACCAAGCTCCACACCTGACTGGGTATCGATTCTCTCTACAGGTGACCCGCGCGGTGAGGATGAGAAAGGGGAGAGAAAAGGCGTTGGAGAGGAGGAAAATGAGGAGACAAGAAGCTCTCGATATTACCTTTCAGGGTAACATAACACGAGCACCAGCAAATTAATTACCTCACGATTACCCCTATTCTTGTTAAGGTTCTCTCAGACATAACTTTAGTACTTTGGAAATTCATTATTCTCTTGTAATATAATTCAGAAAGCAGAAGATGATCAGAAGACTATCATTCTCAATTAAAATGTATTTTAAACATTTTATAAAATATACAATCATGCTGCTGGATTACATGAGAACATTACTAAAATGTTCCACCAGTATAAGTTCAACAAAAGAAGAACATTTTAACATCATCATGCAAAGTCATGTTGAAATATTTTCTTCTTCCTGATATTATCTTAGAGCACATGTAACAGATATTATATAAAAACAAAATCGAGGAAGCTCCGCGTGCCGTGTCTTGTATAATGCTCACTCGTATATATATGTGTATAGGTATCTCTTGTCAGTGAATGTTAATCACGCTGTTATCTCGTATCGAGCGCTATTAATTTCACGTTTGAACACATAACTATATTCATATGCTCCACGTGCATATCTCAATGCACATGAACACTATATTTATCATTTT
Source organism: Synergus laeviventris (assembly GCA_032275145.1). Lineage (NCBI taxonomy): Eukaryota > Metazoa > Arthropoda > Insecta > Hymenoptera > Cynipidae > Synergus > Synergus laeviventris. The sequence goes on along the minus strand of JAUESI010000018.1, from coordinate 11,179,148 downwards.
CATATGGATGCATATGACGAAATTGAATGAAAGTTCCAATTATAGAGGTCGACATTTGCTCGACATTGGTAAATGAAGATCGATTTTTTATGTGTGATCATTAATTAAGGTCAATTGGTGGAATATGATATGTACGGTTAATGTGATGTGACATATTTTCTTTTATTAAAAACAGCAATAAAATATATTTTGCGCATTAAGTTGCAGAAGGAAGAAGAGGATCTACCCTCATTATCAAATTTAATACTGTACAGGAAAATGTGCCCCTGGGGCTCTATAGATGAAAATAAAGATAATGCAAATAATAAATTATAATCGATACCGTCTGAGGGATTATGTAAGAAATTCCTATGTGCTGCAAGAGTCAGTAACAAGAGCCTTCCGACGCCGATTCAGTCAAATAGGATTAATGTAAGCGTCAAGAACTTTATTTGCTGCATTGCCATCACCTTGTGCATTATATATAGACACTAAGTAACATTGAGTTCACTCATTCATTCTTTAAAGGGCATTTATGATCGATATATTGTGAAAGAGACAATATTCATATTATTTGAGTAAAAAATTGTCTTAAAATTTCAAGTAGACATCACGATCCAGGTGGAAATTTACAACTGGGCGAATGTCGGTACTTGGCGTCCAAAATGTCACTTGGCTGGGAGCAGCTGGGAGTAGTCTGTCAGTATACTGAGGCGGTATTAAAAGTGGTACTGCGCCTGTACCGAAAATCTGTATCTGGTGCGATACTCTGGCATTAGTACACGGGAAAAATTTGTTACGGAAGAGTTACCGAATTAGTTCAGAGATTGAGGATATGAGAATAATTCGATGAGAATCGAGATATATAGGAGGACTATATAGAAATTACGCGAGGAGTTCCGGAAAATTTCAAGGGCGCCGCGCGCGGTTTCAAACTGTAAAAAAAATATTCTTATGTTTTTCTCTGCAACACGGATATCTCACACTTGGGAATATAAAATCAAAATCTCTGTCTAGCTTTATTATAGTCAGGGTCAAGTCAAGTTATTTGGTGATCTAAAGTTCATAAAACTTTTGTATATTTTAAAACATAATTATATTTTATATTATGCTATGTAATTTTATATTATTAGTTATAGTTTACGCTTATATTTGGAAATATTTAATGAATAACAGGGACTAAGAAGTTACATTTTCCAGGTCAGTGATATGATATGCGTGCGTGTGTAAATTAAGCATATATATACAATGTTATATATAATCATGTTTATACATTAGATACACGTAATAATTATAATGTGAATGTAAACGTATTTGCGCCTTATTCTGTAATTTTAAAACATGTAAATGTAGAGTGTCAGTGTAAAACATACAGATATATATGATGTACCATGCAATAATACTATACGTTGCTCTAATATGACGATGGGAGCAATTGAAAATAGAACATTCATGCAAATTGCTGCGGAAATGGAAACATGACAAATACCACAACCATATATCAAAACAGCGGGCTCGATAGAAAACAAGAATTTCAATATCTTATTGATGAATAAAATAAATTAAAATTAATTACAGGGAAATTTGAGACTATTTCATTTATAGTTTCTATTATTTATAGCTAAACTGTCTTTTCATTAAAGTTTTTCATGGAAGTAGCCAGGTTAACTTGCATGTTAGAAAAACTTCTCTGTTAGATGCACAATATAGAAACTATATTGGCCACTTAGCTCATTACTACATTGCTTTGCGGTTTGACATCGCGTGAAATTTCTGATTTTGTGCGCTGTCGTTCTTACAATCTTTGCGAAGATTTAAAAACCAAAGAACGTCTGACACTGTACCTCGAGAAATGTTAAGTTGCGCGGAATGTCACCATGAAATTACTCCTGTCAACATCTGTGGTATATTTAAAAATTGCTTGATCGCATTTTGTCAAATAGAATTGGAAATATCATGTGAAATTTGAAGAGAGGAATCTATACCTGAATGATTATAATAATGATGTAATTAAATATCAATTATGCAAATAGCAATTCGTATAGGCGCAAATGAAGAACGGTTAATCAACAGTTAATATAGTAGCAACAGAGGAACACGGATGCATGCCGTTATTATATTATATACCCATATAGAATAATGCCGATATCTATTCCTATAAATTTATGCGGGAAATGCTCACGACAGATAGTTGCGAATTACGCGTTATTTATAGATTGCTGATCAGCCCCTTAACAAAATATGCCCCACTTGTAAGAACTAAATTCTTGAATAAGGATGCATGTGTATATAGGCATGAACACTTTACGTTGGCGAGCAATGGCAGCGGATAAGTGCACGTGGGTTGAGCATCGAGCACGCTGTTAATTATACGGTTTTACTAACCAGTCAGAGGTGAGGCCCGCATCTGGTCCTCGAGGGCCCTCCGATGACGTTCTGAGGGACGTTATATGACGCACACTCGACGATAATCGCAAATTGGATTATAATTCGCTATAGATAAGTCACGCTCGTCACCTCGAGTGCGAAATGACCAACGAGAGATTGCTAACGGTCTCGCACATATAGGTGCATATATGCGTGGACGAAGTAATGTTTTATGCGTTCTTCCCCTTCAAGTAGCGACAAACTATGGTCCCAAACCCCTTCGTCAATTATTTAGTAATTGAATGCGAAGAAACCGAGAGTCATCGTTTAAATTATCATTCCAGCGAGCTACACCGCCGGGCTTATTGTCATCAAAGGGACGAAAGTATACGAGATGAGATCGTTCCTCCAACTTCTAATGTTTCGTTTGTCAAGTTTCTGAAATGTTCCGAGGATAAAATACTGATATGCCTCAGGAAAATACATGAAAAAAATAAAATGGCTGAATTTACCATTTTTCCTGGAATATTTAGGGTTTACAATTTTCTTAGCACAAATTACAGTATTAAACTAAAAAAACATGGCTTCGCTGTCCCAGCTAAACGTATCGCTGGATTTCGTAATTCCAAGAAAATATAGCTGTTATGTTACCTAAATTTCTAGTCGAGTTATACCTATAATATCGCTATAGCTGTTTTACCTAATAAATGTTGCCATCTAGAAATTATCCAGGTATGTAAATTAGTTAGATAGTTTCTAGATAGCAAAATGTAATTATACAGCTAATTAGGTAAATCCGCTAAAAATTTAGGTAACCCAGCTATATATTTTCTTGGAATTACGAAATCCAGTGATACGTCTAGCTGGGACAATTAAACCAATTTGTTCAGGGAAAAAGGTGTTCAGAGGGCATGTTGACTATTTGAGATGACAAAGTGAATCAGTGTTGCGTGTACTATGAATTTATTTCTTAACCAAAAATATTTTTTTGTCCCGGAAATAAGCTTATATATTGGATATTACGTTACATTGTAGTTCAGAATGCGATTATTGTTGTCTTGAAATGCAAATAAAAGCACATATGTAATATGTATCGCCGAATAATTATTCGGTTAATAAATTGCTCGAAACGTGACTTCGATATTTCTGACAAGTTAATCACGGCTTGAGATTATCCCCGGGGGTTAAGACGAAGCATCTTCGAGGTAGATGAATCTTCAAAAACTGCACATATTTATGTAAATGCGTCGAAGCGGCACACATTGAACCTCTTTGCTACAGAAAAATAGTATACTACTGCTGAGCGAGCGGCCATGTTTGTTTGATGACTTGCTGAATAGAGAATCAACGCTAGCATCATGATCGCATGTAAAGTTTCAGAATCGATGATGATTATAACACCAGCTAGACATTCCTTACTGTCTCATTTTTCTTTTTATGTTAAATTAAATTCATTCATGTTAGAAACTTTCTTACTAAGAGATTATTAGAAGAATTATAAGGAATAAGCATTTAAAAAGCTCACAAAAAAAGTAATTCAATTCCATTTATAAAATCAGAACGCCCTTTCGGGTTTTACAAATAAAAAGTGGATTCAGTTGATTTAAGAGTGTGCGTGAAGTCAAAATGCTTTTAACAATAAGTCGTGTTGCACGCGTATTTTTTTAGGAAGGTCGCGTCGCGATTCGCTTACATGTGTCACGGTCCCCATCGGTACTTAATGCCTTTAAAGCGATCCTCTTACGCCCTCGTCACATACGCGTAGATAGATTTTGGGTTATGTTTGTATTTCTTTAAGCGCACCCCCGAACAAGGGGGGATTAACCGAACAGTAATCCTGTAGGCAAAGCGTTACATTTTAGTAACTACGCTGTTTTCACAACGGGAATAGTAACGCGCCCGTCACTTGTTTCTTGTTTGCTTACTCGTTTGATCTTTAGGCGCGCTTCATTTGACTTACTTGCACCCTGTCGTCGAGTGCAAACATGTGCGTTCGCGTAACTCTCATGTTCTGCATTTCCTTCCTTCAAGCGAGTTCGCAAATTCCTTTTTATATATCATCAACTGTCAAAACTTATCACACTACATTCAAATAATATTTTTTTTCCAAATGTTTGTCCGATTTTTCAAATGGGAAACACAGCGTACATCATCGTAGCTCTCTTCATCAAATCCTCAAATTGAGAATTTCTAATGACATGTATCTTATTGAATTAAGTTTCCCATGTTTCTGGGACAGTGTTACAGTAGGAGCAGAAGCTCATTCCATCATGTGACGAGAATTAAATGGGCAATTTATAGTAGAGATACAATCAATTTTCTGTTAAACTCGCCTCAGCATTTGGACACGTGGATGTGAAAAATTTGTGCGTCCAATAATGAGGCGTGTTCACAAAAGCGCCGCAACGTGTTGGATAGCCACTGTCATTTGTTCTCGGATCCACGGTCATTTGTCTGGGCCCGTCGGTCTGTCTTTTGTTACTCCGTCAAAACAGCATTGTAGCGCGCTAACGACGTTCATCTTTCGCGCCGCCCTTGTCACCGATAAAGATACCTTGCTTTTCTTCCTGCTCTCCTCGTTTAGCCTTAGAATCTTGCGTATTCGTTTGTTCGAGTTGATTACTTTCTCCAGAATTTCACGAACGATTGGTGGAAATCTGTTTCATTTCCGAGAGTAGGATTGCGGATTAGTTTAATGAAATACTAATCCTATAGAATGGAATCTACTTTCTCATTTCTTCCCCTTTAGCATCAAACATTTAGATTGTCTTCCTAAATATAGCTTCTTTTCTTTTCGGACTCTTTTCATGTGGAACTAACGAGAGAAACGTAGGCCTCAATTTTATCTAAAACTTGAGGTGGCGGACAACTTGGAAGCCTAGGTTCAAAACGAATTTGGTCCAGTGATATCCAGTGGCGCCACCCACCAGGACGCCATGGGAATCATTAGCATCCCGAAACAATTGACTGCCGGAGGACATGACAGTACGAGAAACCTGCAGAATTTATCGTAATTTTATGTATGGCACAATTAGTGGGACGCGTTCTCAGTGGCCTATATAAAAAGAATAACAAAGCAGCAATGATTTACCGCCCTTTAAAAGCGCTGTCGGGGTGAAAGGAGGCCAAGCTTTCAAACACGCGCCATGTACTATAAGGCAAAAAGCAGGTTCTAATCCGTGATAAGATATCTCTGTACAAATGAAAACAGAAACCGTCGCTTAATCGCAGAACGCATTAATCAAAAGTTTTGCATAACAGAAAACGATATGCAGCAATAATAATAGCATCTAGTACTTGCCATTTGGAAAGGTTACAGATGATGGAAAACCGCGCGACGCAAAACATTGGGATCTTCAAGCTCTTATAGTTTCGCTGACTTTGGGATAATTCAGTTAAGAGATTCAGATTGTAAATTACTTCACCTTAATAACTGCGAGAATAACTGCCATAAGTCTCGAACAAGGAACGAAAATTAATCGTAGAAAGTCGTGGTTATTAACGGTCAACGTGCTGACATAATAATGTATGCAACGGGTAATTGCTATTTATATGAATTGAAGATAAAAGACAAAATACATGAGGAGCTTTCACTGCTTCTTAGTTTTTACTTCAGAGATTAACTTCAAAAAGAAATTCCCAAGACACAGGATTATTGCATATACTTGACTTAACGATCGGAAACTATTGCCCACTTTACTTACGGTTGGTCGAACGAATCACGCGTTCTACGGTGCAAGGACCCGGCATACTTTGTAACCTCATATACCGTGGCTAATTGACACGCGAGACCCAAGGTATCGCGCTGTACAGCGCGTTAATCTAGAAACGCCGCGTCGTATTATACTTTATAATTTATTCGGTGCGGCGCTTCAGAAGAACAGGAAGGAAAATTCGTAATCCTGTGACCCGCCAAAGCAACACTATCTGATTTGCGAAAGATTGAACAAAAAGTATTCTAAAAAGAACTGTCTTAATTCAGGAAACCCTTCTCAATTGTATCTCGCAAGTCATTTTTTAGCGACACCATATACTTCTACGAAAGGAAAAAGTTGACCATCTTCTTTACTGAACCAGCCAGAATTAACGCGAATACATTTTTTTGAATAACCTATATTTAAAATCCTTAACTGGCTGTGACGCTGTATCAACTTTTGTGCTCATTCCACGAGGACTTTGCTTCCTTATATAGAAAACGTATTAATTGTTTGAATATTTTCTTTTTTAATTTACATTTTATTTTATTATCGAATCAATCTATCATTCTTATTGCCTTTTAAAATGAATCTTCCATGATTCAACCTCGGAAAATGGAAAAAAAATTTTTTGAAATTATATCAGTGCGAAGTTTAATCTAATCATTCATATTTTTAAATAAAATATATTTATATTAGATAATTTAATAGTTTACGACAAAAGAAACCTTTTGATTTCTTACATCAACTTTGAATTTGGTAAATTTGAAAAATGTATCATCACTTGGTTCCTTATAATACTTCGTGTTGAAGTGACTAGAGATTATTTTCGTTTGGCCCGATGCTTCAAGTTTTTGCCTTCTATACTTGAGGGTGGCAAAGCGAATAGGAGGAAGATACTGAAAGATAAAAGAACAAAACATACTCGAGTGCTACTGTCGAATCGAGTGTCATTTGTCTTCAGCACCAAGCTGGCGGTGGTAAAAGGAAATAGGAATATTGTCGAATGGATCTGGGTAAGAGGTCGAATCAATATAATATTTTTGTTTCAAGTAATGCATTAGCAGTCTTATCGAAACATTGAACATATGTTCAATATCAGAATCAGAAAGATACCAAAATATGGGGCATTAATATAACCTGTTAGATGTGAAATCATTTAAATTTATTTTTCAAACACACACTGTCAACGACTCCTACCACTATTTGTCTCCACCCTCTCCTTCTCTTGCTCTCTCTCGCTCTCTCTCTCTCTATGTACGTCTCCTGCAGGGCATACACACGCTCCGGGTTGCTCTTGAAATCTATTTTCATCGTCCGACAGATGTAACTTCGCGTTTATAGCAGCGACGCGTGCATCGATCGTCAGATGCCTCCTCTTCGACCCTCTCCAATCTTCAGTCAATTGTTTCCAGCTAAACTGTTTGCCTTTCAGTCGGCACCCTTTTGCTGCGCGGGACGTCTATTTGCTCCGTTAAACGTGGCACTGCTCAAACAGAATGCGGAATGTTGAACGGAGAGTAGCAGACCACGAAATCAAGAAAATAGCGTTTAGAAAGAAAAAAATCGGATACAGAATAAAATTGATGAACGTTTTATCCATGATGTTCAATAGAAGCTGGAGCAAGTATCCCTCTCTGCGAGTGAAATGAAGTCGATGAGCCGATCGTTACCATCACGCTCTCCTTGACGTCTTAGTCTAGGCGAGAGGCTCACATGAAATTAAGACGGTCTCGCGATAGGTTTTCAATTTGAAAACAATTAATCACAACGGTGCCTTGTCCAGTAACGGCTTAATTATAAAACAATCACGCGCGCCGGGATAAGTAAAAGGCGATCGACGCGTATACGAGCCGAGCTGGGACGCCCGGAGTATGTGCTAAATCATTCTCGGATCGTTTGTTAGCGGTACGAGCCAGCACGTCCTGGTGTAACTATCTATAGAGACCGGTCGCCAGAGAGAGCAAAAGACGATATTCTTTCGATATACCCTTACCCTACCATTATCGCTGGTTTACCTACTTTCATTCGCTTAAAAACGCGTTGAATAAAGAACTCTTCTTATTATTAAAGAAGAGGATTCACTTTGCCTCAGGATATTATAACATATGCGCCCAATATTATCCAGAAAGATTGATCAACTGATTATACTCAGAGATTTGTTCATTATTTTGACAAGCAGTTGGCTATGATTCCAAAAAGTGATATCATATAATCTAAATCATACCCGATCATTTCGTTTTGTCGTTCTATTTCTTATACGTTTAGAACGATTATCTTTCCTTTCGAGGAAGAGAGTCGAGTAGACTGAGCGAAGTTCCTCCGGTGTCTTCATTCATGCTCGAAGAGATTCCTTCTGTTTACGAGTTCTTGAAGATCGCGGGCCCTAGCCGCTAACCGTCTCGTGGTCAGATTGTCAGCAGCTTAATTAACCGTGAAACAAGCGAGGGGTTGCCGGACAGTATAGACGAGACCGCATGGGAGGACATTCGATACACCCCCATGGTTGAGGGAACCTTTATTCGTGAGGTAGTCTTTGGAAAACACCGTTGGCACCAGGTACCTACCTGGCTCACCGGTAACCGGATATCGCGATCTGGACCGGTGGAACACTATATCACAGGTGGCAGTGGCTTGGTCCTCCTTCGACTGTCAGAAAATCCTATATGCTCGCTTGCTATCCACTAACCTCTTTGCAACATCCACGTGTCTGAGCTCTATTTCGTATCCTTGAAATCAGAAAAATCAAGAAAGGAATATTCTCCAAAGTTTAACTTCTCGAAAGATTTTTCAATGTTTTTTTTTGTGTTTTTTGAAAGATTTAAATTATTTAAATGAATTTAAGCCCTTCATTTATAGCCTTAGATTCTTAGATTCAGCGTGGCATGACGCACTATTCCGACTTCAGGTCCCGACCCGAGACGCCTCCTTTTTGGCCAAGCGGTTCATCGCCATATTTCATTTCCATGGCGTGAACAAAGCCGTGCGAAGATATCGGTTACCTCATGAGCCTCTTCGTATACCTTGAGTACTCTTTTCAACGCCTTTCTCACTCTTCCCTTTTCGCGGCTGGTTCTCATTCTTTATTTTTTTTCTTCCGTCTCTTAATTCCTTCTCTTTTATTTTCTTTCTCTGCCTAATACCGCGGGTTCTTTCAGCGAGCATAATGTGCTCCTTTAGCATCCTAATGAGTGGCAATTACCTCGTCTCACTATTAACGATCGGTGACGATCGATGCTCAAGAACCATACGTCCTCAATGACCCAGCAGTGTATTCAACTTTGATCAACGTGTCGGCTATGAAATCGATCCAGAGATTGTGCTTTAAAATTTGACAGAAAGTATAGTGGATGAACTGATTCACTTACTATCGACTGATAGTGAATGAAAAAATTAGATTGCAAAAATGTGCAATTATGCAAAGACCTAAGATTATTAGATCTCAGATGAGTTGAAGAACGTGCGAGTTGAGGGCGATGACCATTAACTGTGAGGCCAGTTGAACATTGACGAGTGGCGTGAAAGAAGAGCGAACTGGGCCCCCGTGGACGAGTCAATATCGGCAGACGAATTAGTAGCTTGTGGTCCAATAATATCACCCCCTAATATTTCGCCCTAGTTCGTCCTAAACAGGGGAACCCCCGGAGAGATTGCGTGAAAACAGGCGTGCATTGGCTTGCTTTTATCCCGGGGATCCATGGTGTGTGCGGAAACAAAAAGAGATCACCACAAGAAACAACTGCTCTACGATTCAGCCGCATCAATTACCTATTTGTACTTGCCATGTCCATGATTCGGGCCAAGATCGACTCTCACATTTTTTGTCCGAATATTCGACAAATGCGACGAATTTGCAGGCGATAGGGCAGGAGAGTGCATCATTAATTTTATCATGTGTTCGTGTATTTCGAAGGCCTTTTGATGAATAGGGATAATATTTCCAGATGATCATTACTTTTTTGATTGCTGCGATTAATGATCCATCAGTTATTGAATTGCTATTACGTATCCCCATTGTTTACTCTTTCCTCCATTCTTATTTCATGCATTTACCAAGAGAAACACATTATATTTCATTGGATTGCTTATTTGATTATTCTGCAGATTTTAATTTATACTACTTTTGTATTCGTAATTATCATGCGTTTTGTGCAAGTCTTTGAGATGTGCAATTTGCAACTAAACTGAGGCCAATTATGATAGGTAATTGCACTTAATCTGCATTGTTTGACGTTTTCTTTTCAAGAGTTGAATATTTTATTATGATGAATAATATGACACAGGGGAATTTTGTTCACATTTCTCATTCCTATCTAAATTCCTCGCAAAAAATATAAATGCAGGTATACTACAAACTGTTCAGTTCAGAATTACATAGACTGGTAAATCTCCTGCAAAAACCCACCCTTTGCATATTGTAACTTTTTTATTTTCTTCCGCGTCTGCATTCAGGGATAAATTCAATCTCACAGCAATTTACTAAAAAACAGAAAACATCAGTTAAAGTGGAACGGCTCAAATACACGAAGCGTTTAGTATATGCATACCTAACGCACCCATTTACTTATTCCAAACTTTCATAAATCATAGTGATTCTTGACAAGTTTTGACAAAAAGTTGTTCCGCGATTTGAGAGGCCACCTTGAATTACTGGGGATAAAACCCTAGGCTTTTTTGTAATTGGTTCTCTGAGTATATCGTCTGCAACGTTGAAATTCAGAATCATTAGAAACTTGGACGATCACGAATCCTGTAGAATGGACAGTGCAATCTATCACGAAGGGCTCGTGCGGGCAGGTGTCATGGCAATTCGACGCTAATGATTCCGAACATCCAACGCGAAATTAATCATTGCCTTTGTCTTCATGGTTTTTGCCCTCTGGTCGAGTCGGGGAACTTTTGGATCTTTTGCGAATTGCGCTTCGACCCTCTACAGTTTCGTTATTATACATTTCGCGTCCCTCCTATTTTTCGTTTCGAATCTCATTTGCTTTTTTTACTGACACTCGACGAGTCACGCATCAGACTGCAGTCATTAAAATTTTAAATCATTTTAAAAAACAATTATAGTACAGAATGCATTTTCTTGAGTGATATATATTTAAGAGACATCATGAATTGATCTTTAATGACTTTGAAAATTCGCATTCCCATAAATCTTTTTGATCCCATACCCGGATACGTCAAGTAATGCGGTTAGAAGTGAAGAAAATGTATACTTATGAGATTATGACAAAACACAGCCTTAAAGTTACGCATTAGACTGCACAACGAGAATGACATTTGCAGCTTCTTTCTGTTTATTTCTCGTTTGAAGTTATGAAGTTAACGGAAAAGGTGCTGAATGACACTTTGTCCATGACTCGGCACTAAAAGGATCAACGAAGACGGACGAGGTTACGGGAAGTGAGCAGTAGTAATAACTTGAGGAAGTTTACTTTAGCGAAGGTGGTTCCAGAAAGTTTCATTATTAAAAATGCCTTCAACTTTATCTTCAATATTGTAATTTTAATTGTCATTTTAAGAATTACAATATGACTTTCACTATCTTTCCCTAATCTAATATGGTTAAAAACCAGAATAACAATTGGGGCGACTCTAAAAGGAGTGGTGCGAGAAATGCGAAACCACAGAACGAGGCCTGCGTGAAAACGCAAACAGCACGAACCTCTAATACACTGGGGACTTTATCAAAATCTGATAACTTCGGGGATGGAAGAACGAGAGTACGGCAGCCGTAATGCGCCCCCGAAAAGCCCGCTATACAGTTCTGATATAAAGTCCTGAGTAGAGGGTTGTAGCGCTGGCTTAGCCGCAGTCTCACACCCTCGTCAAAAGATCCGACTCTCCACCAGCTTCGCTCTTTGCACGAGTTCATTTTCCTACAGACGGATAGAGAGTTACGAATTCGCACACGCAGTCAATATAACACCTTAATAGGTACACGCCAAAAAATGGATATCAAACTTAACATCTGGATAGTCTACAAATTAAATTACAAATATATATTTATCCTAAATAACATATAAATAATATTCCGTTTAATAATCTCGTTATATTGAAACTTATATATATGCTTGACCATCCTAGATTTCTATTTTTAGTAAAAATAGTCTGACTGAGATATTGTTGATAATGAAGCAGGGCATTTAAGAGTTTTCCAAGTCAAACCCAAACATCAAGTAAAAATAGGGAATTTGCAACATTTTTTGTTTTCAAATTACTTTAAATTTCTTGCAACTTTGAAAATAGATTGTGGCTTCAACAAATAATTAATCCAAGAATAGATTTGAGTATCTGAATTGATCCACTATCCAAGATATTCACGCTGAATATCCATTTGTTTTCTGTGTATGCACAGAAAAAGTATTTTAAAAATATATTTAAAATATATTAAAAACTATAATAGAGAAATGCGATTGGATTCACATGTACATTGTACATGTTTCCAGTAGGTGCACATTGCACAATGCAACAATCTTATAAGCGTCCCGCGTATATCCTGTGCCTGAGGGATGGAGGCGAATTGAGCAAAATTTTCATGTCGAGTCAGCCTACGACTAAAGGGCATGAGAGTTCAGAAGACGACACGTAGGTAACAGAATTCCTTTTCTGGAACCGGGCCACGTTTTCCCGCATGATAATCCCAGGGACATTATTTTCTCGGCCGTACGTTTTTCCAGTCCTTCCATCATCGTTGTAGCTTACATTAGGAGAAGTAAATGCTAGAGGCAGACACATAGAGACCCGCCCCAAGGATCCTGGAGGTCCTTTCAGGAACGTCGATCCGCACACTACGCGAGTCAAGAGGCGGCTGCCAGAATCGCGGTATATTTTCGCGGTCCAGCGAACGAGTTATTTAATATGTTCAGCCCCGAAAGCCCTGGAGCAATCTCTCCTA
>JAUESI010000018.1:11153280-11166106 GCA_032275145.1 Synergus laeviventris | reverse complement strand
TTTGTACAAAAGTTGAGATTTTAAATCAAATTTTTAAATGTAAACAGAAAAAATCTGCTCGCTTCACGGACACATTCTCTTCGTGAGTCGTGCTTCGCTAGTATACATCTGCCGCTGCTGTATACTTTTATTTTAATAACCTTAATTTTCAATGATGAGAAGAATTAATTTACTTAAGGTTCTATTGATCTTAAGGAACATATTCTCATCAGGACACTCGTGCTTTTTGCGCTCCATATTTGATTTAAAACTCATTTCTAACTCGCGCTCATATAGATACAAAAGTAAATATAAATGACAAGATTGAGTGATGTATCTAAGACGCGCGATTTGTTCAATGGCGATGCGAGCTCTGGGGTATTTGGTCGACGCGATTCTTTTATAATTGCTCCGGAGATATTTAATCGTCGAGCTTCGCGCTCGATTTTCTGTATATATTTCTGTACCTTTGAAAAACAATATTTTTTTTGTAATATTTTCTCATATATCACGTGTTTCTTCTTTTGAATTTTTTTCGTATCATGCGTTGTTTGGCTTAAAATTTTCATTTTTTATGGGTGTTGGGCTCAAATTATACATTTAAAATTTGACTAAAGAAATATTAGAAATAGACATTTGTTCGCTCTACTGTACGCATTCTTCTATTTCAAAAATTAGCGCATCAATATACAGAGAAATAAAATATCTAATGATGTAAACAGAAGAAACCGAATTATTGGGTCCAACACTCTATACCCAAGACTGAAATTCAGTGACACAATTTGCATCGCGCCTTTATGAAAACTTTAAGATTCATAAAGAAATATTTTGAGTCAGTCTTTTGCGAGTGTCTTATATCTTTTTTTTCGAAACCTGTTCAACATAAACAACTGATGACTCATATATGTAAAAACTCTGGTACCCAAATTTCTAAATCCATATTTAAATTTATGTTTGGACAGTAAAATTTAGAAATTGAAATGCGACTTAGCCCCGTATAATAGTCCTGTCTGGAGTCCTAGACGAAGTAAACTTGGGTTTTTCCACAGATCGTAAATCACGATATTTTGGCTTCGATACGCCTGAAATATCCCTAAGAGTCTAAGCAATTGTTCAAGGACCACGGGAAAAACCCAACATCTCAAGCTTCCTTATTGGAGGACCTTCAGGGAACTATAATGACAGCAGTCTCAACGAGTCGACGACAAATATAGCTTATAAGTACGGCCACCAGTCGTTTACCTGTACTCGACCAAATGAGACGGCTAAGTTTGACAGGTGGTAGCACTGAGTCCCAGGAACCTTCGATACGATAGTTCGGCTGCTGGGTTTCCGAATTCAAGACCCTTTAACAGTTTAATTTAGGGTGGATACTTCACAGGTATCTATATAGAAGGATATAGAAGCAAGAAGATATAGAAAATAAGGCATTCGCACAAGTTCAGGTCAAGGTTTGCTGCTCAAAAAAGTGACCTTAAGTTGTGGGGAAAATTTATTCTCATTACTAAAAATCGGGAATCCCCAGCTCAAGTGATTTTACTAAGGTTGTTTAAAGGTTGCCAACTATATTGATTCATTCTCTTTACACCACAAATATAAGCTTCTCATTTATTAATAATACCCGGATTAGGATTCACTTATCTAATCTCTAAATAGAGGTTCTTATATTGTATAGATATATCTAAATATACTATAGTATATTTATATTTTTCTGAATATTATGCGGTGTGAACATTATATATGAAATATTTCAATCGTTTATAATATTTTGAATTACAAGATGTTGTAGACTGATATCTCAAAAGAGCTGATGGTTTCCGATTGGCATCCGCCTAGAATAAATATTACAAATGTAAATGTCGGATTTCGTACAACCGTAAGTTGCAATTTCGACTGAAGACGAGGGAAGTTTTGCGAAATGTGATTTGAAAGACATAATTCGAAAATCGTTCAACCGACGGCAGCGACCCTCCGTCGGACGTCAAAATGAAATTATGCGACCCTCGTTCTGAACGTTAGGGCTAGGCACAAAGGCTCGTTTGTCGAGGACAACATAACAATTTGACTAAAGAGACCTAAACCACTAATCGTTTTGCGATTAACTTTCATTAAACGCTACTTAATAAAAACGCTGTATTAAAACCCTTTTTCATAAATCAGGAAACAATAGATCATAATATCTCTACATAAAAATCATCCTGAAAAAAAAACTTTCAGTCACATTAAATTAAATTGTATTTAGTTTTGGGCCAGCCAAAAATGTTCTTGACCATGAAGCATCCAAATATTCAGATATTTTTATCATCAATCAATTCATTTAATAATGTTTGAACAATCATTTTAGTATAAATATAATATAAATATTCATGCAACCAAATGTCTTCTTCGTTCAACATTTGTAGCCCAAACTTTTCTTCTCAATGATGAGACCACCAAACTATTGAAGATCCTTATTATTATTAAAAGAAATTTTACACCTTTTAATATTCAACTCTAAGAACCCTATATGATGCAAAAGATATACTTCTCAAAGCAACAAATGATTTTCTTACAGAAAACTTTCAGCAATTTAATCCTTTCAACCGTTTTCTCGTCATTGAAAAATGTTATATATAATAGCATAGCTGAACCAATCGTTTTGCTTTTTAGGGTATTTTCTCGGTTTCTAATTCAGGGTCTGGTGACACAATTCAACGTGAGTCTATAATGTTTCAATGTCATTTTGAACCTAGAAGGTGCATAATATACGTAATGTTTTGATTTAAAAATTTGTTATCAGTTATTATTTTATAACATGCTCACCGATGTTTTGTAGTTTATAGATTATTACCTATTTTTAGCAGCAGCAGCTCTGTCCCTCTGTCTCCTATTTTTGAACCAGTTTCCAACCTGCGTAGGTGTCAAGCCCGTAGCTGCCGCCAATTCCCTTTTCTTTCCCGGGTTTGGGTAGGGATCCTGGAGATACCATTCCCTGAGAAGGGACCGAGTTCTCTCCTTGAAACAATGAGTCTTTTGCTCCCCGTCCCAGATGGTTCTAGGCAATGGGAATTTCTTTCTCACTCTGTATTTGTCGACAGGACCAAGAGGTCTGCCGCGTAATTTTTCTGCTTCCTGATAGTGTGCCTCGAGCCACATCGCTTGCAGCTTCCCGTGTGAATCTTTGGTGAACTTGTGCCTCTCGAGGATGGCGTAGAGTTCTCTATACTGGCCTGCGTGAAACGCTACAATGGCTCTCGCCCTTAAAACAGCCTCACTCTCGTTCAATTCTTGAATATTTGGATGTGCCACAGGCAAACTCCAGAGGAACCTTGCCAACCTCTCAATGTCGCCGCTTTCTTCGAGAGTCTCACAGACCGACGCAACCTGACCAACGGTGAAAGACAGCGTCGGCAAGGCAAAAACTGGCGATGGCACGATCGGACCATTCGAAGTCGGTCCCGTGGTGCCGGGACCAGCTGGTGCTACGGCTGACATCTGTATCACTTTTCTAGTGAAATCTCGATCGCTCTGTTTGGAGTTCCCTTTTCTAAATTTCCCTTGGAGCAATCTTCCTCACTGTGGCATCGAAATCTCCATTATCTCAGAAAGTTCGTGAAAAGCACAAACTTTTATACTTACTCCTGGCACTTTTCATTTCCATATCTTTCCTCTACTTCACGAGTTAAATTAATAATGCAAGAAGAATTGACTTTAACATCCTTTTCAACTGTTGAAAGTAGTCTCTTCCACAGCTGAAGAGACCTCCAATCTGTATACAGGAATGAGGAAGGACGTCTAAATAGATCTCTTCTGATTATTCCTGGTAATAATGAGTAATGTAAGTAATCGTCGGAAGCAACTTACTAAACAAAGTAGAGAGCAAAGCACCAATCACAGTAAACACACACACAAATTTGACAACTGTCACTAGTCTCTAGCGGAACACACTGACACTGGAATTCAAGATCTATCCAGGAACTTATTCGGGCTAAACTTTGATAATTCTTCCTAGACCAGTCTTTTTAGTCACCTTAACTTAATAAATAATGAGCACTGATCAACTTGCGGGATGAGATGATAATCGGTCCGGATTGCTGCTCCCGGTCTAGGTACAAATCGAGTAATAAGGAGCCCGTGCGGCTCCTTCAGATTTTGGGAACACGCGGGGTGCTGTTGCCTCGATCGTATCGGATAGCAAACTGGTTTCGCTTACAACCCGGCATCTCGGACCCAGCCCTACCCAGCATGATACGTTTGCACCGGGAGTTCACTCGTTCGTTCGTTTGCCACCTTCCTACCTATCTCTTCTCCGATGGAACCTCGGCCAATGAGAGGCCACGCCTCCCTGCCAACCGGTGATTGGCCCGATCCCATCCCTGTAACCATAGAAACCTTTCTTCGTCCTTCTCCCTACGTCCTCTGCTGAGCTTGTGCCGGTTTAATTATCCCCTCTTTTTACAGGGGCTTGATCCCCCACCCTGACGACTTTTCTTCCCTCCTAAAGTGTTCATCTCTCACGCCCCTCTACTCCTGGAATGGAAGGGTGGTGTGCGTTTCTACTTATCGGTGTAGGCACGTGTGTGTGGAAGGGAGATGGAAAGGTAGACAGCGGATAGAGGGAGGAAAAGTCGAACATGATCCTCGAGCTGCCGTAATCTCTCTGTGCTCTTCGTGACTTGCGGTTCGCCAATAACGGGCTAAGATTGACAGTTTTTGTTTCTTCCTCTATCCCTCGACCCGACGAGCTGTTCAGAATCGTGTCTTCTCTGATTGCCCTTTCATCGATCCTTTTTTTTCACTGGAAAACAGATTCTCGTCTTACAACGAAACTCACAGATCATGTTGGCAAAATATTGTTATATGTATCCCAATAAGAACTATAATACTCGTCACATTTTTTATTAGCAATTATATTACCAGTGAAGGGAAAGATTTTTGTACATATTTTTCCATTATACTTGGTTTATAAAAACTTACTTATTGTTAAATTGATTTTACTATTAATTAAAATTACTATGAATATCAATATCTCTAATGTGGGTCATTTCGATTCATGTCAAAACAAGCAACCTTTTCCTATCTGAGATCATATATAGCTTTGAATTATGATTCATAATTTTAAGAATTACACATACTAAATCTAGCTGTCAAATTTTCATCAAATGGTGGCATAATGGAAAAACATTTGAAACATTACAATATTCACATATTCCTCGTAGATGCCAATTGTTTTTCCATTATGCAATGCATTTGATTCTCGTTTGGATCAAAAATCAATTATTCAACGTTTTTAAAGGTAAATAAAAATTGAAAAATTAACTATTTTAAAAAATCCTTTGTGTCACTATAAATATATATATATAAAAAGCTATCCTCTCTATCAAGTAAGCAAAAAAAATACTTACATTTTAATGTAAATTTCCACCACAGTATCAATCACTCATGCAGAACCCTCAGGAACAGTTTATTCTTATTTCTTTAATTCACTTAGTATCAATTTGTTCCCAGTCCTTCACTAACATTCGCTACATTCCTATAGGAATAAAAAAAAAGTCAAAACTTTATGAATAAAAAAGTACTTATTGAATTATGGAAATTTTATCGAAATTCCGAAAGTTCTCTCTGCTAAAATTGGAATCAGTGAGAAAAATTTGCCACTGATAAATCAAAACAGTAAGGATTATATCACTGATTAAGAGTGAAATTTCACTGATTTTTCAGTACACGGAGAAAACTGGATATTAGAAATCTACATATTATTATAATATATCGACTTTTTAGAGAGATACTATACGGTATTTAAAGTAGATATTACGCTCTTAATATATAATAAACTATGAAAAAAAATTTGACTACTCACTGAATGGAAAATGCATTATTTTTTTGTTCTATTTATAGGAAATAATGTCATTCTGTGACCATATTTAAATTAAAAGTTTTATGACTGCGGGTATATTATATATCTAAATATATATAGTCGTCCCATACAGTTATATAATAAATATAGCAGATTTATATTACGATTTAATATCCATTTGTCTGCGTGTAAAACTGGACGTTTCAGCGGGAAATTTTCGTTGAAGCAATATAATACTAACCCATTTCCATATATTTGAATCAGTGAAATCCACTAAAATCTGACTGATTGAAATTTCAGTTTGATATTTGCCTATTCGTACGGACATTTGATCGCTTTCGCGTTTGAAATGAAGGCAGAATGTTGTATACAAGAAAGTGATTTTGATTAAGTTTTTGACTTCTTATCTGCGATATAAGACAACTGGCATCTTGAGGCGTTAAGAAAGCCACAGAACCGAACTGCGAGAAGTGCGACGGCGCCAGAACGGTGTGTCGACGCTTCGTTTTATCGAGCGTATACAGGGGATGTCGACTTTCGCCTGCTTCGAACATTTTGATTCGCAATCTGCTTTACGCGCTCGCGATATAATCATTGGATGACTCGTCTTTTATATATCTATTAAAAAGTTTTTGCAGTTGAACTTTTAAATAAAATGAAATTTTGTCTATTTCCACAACAATTTGTGGCTGTTTTTGTTTTAGCTTAGTGCCCGCTTTCGACTATTGAGAAGGTAAATATAGCTATAACCGGATATTGGGAAAACCCCAAATCCAAAGACCTACCGATTTCCATCCATAGCTACAATATTCTAAGTGGCAGTAAAGGTAATAATGCCCTCATGCGTTTATGGTTACGGCTATTGTAATTGAGATTCTGAAAGTACTTATAGGATTAGTCTTTATATAGTCAAGTCAAGATTATAGTCCTTATACCTCTAGGGTCTAGAAAAATTTTAAATTATGACCATCTCAAAACACCTGCCCGTTAAACAATGTTAAACAATGTGGTGAATTTAAATTAAACTTATTATTATAAAATCACTATGAAAATAACTAATCTTTCATTTATCTATATTTTGTAACCGCCACTTTTTGGGGTTATACATACTTACGTGTCCACGGCTGGTTATTTTTATATATATTTGTAGAGAAAAGTTTAATAAATTTATTTAAATCAGAACAGAAATAATACTTGAAATAAATATAAGTCTGAAAATAACAAAAATTATAGGACCGTACGTTGAATGGGTATAGGAAAAATCGAACAGCATGAACATTTTTTAAACATTGGTCCAAATGGATATTGCTGTTTCAATTTATTTATAGGAACTTTTAATTCCAGATGCGAAAGTATTGCATATGAAAATTGAAAAGTTATATTATAGAAGGAATATAACTGATATATATTACAGGAATAGATTTGAAAAATTAGGTTCTAGGATCTCATGATTATGAAAACCAGCCATTGTAAATTGGCAGAGAAAGCTTGAAAATGCAAAATATGCTGGGAATTCCCCAAGGGTGCAAAAGGAGAAAAGGAGGATAATAAGCTACCAGTAACCTCCTGTGGAGAGAGAAACGTCCGACGTCTAAAAGCGTCATGACGTAAATACTTATTGGACCCAATTAGTTCATGCGACTACTACAGTCACTCTGGTGACTGCATTTTGGATTGTATTCTGCAGTTCAAAATATAGCCAAATAAACTTTTAAAGGCATTTGTTTCTTGTGATCTGAGAAAATTTAAATTACAGTTTTTATACTTAAAAAAACGCACACAACCGTAAAGAAAATAAATAGCTTAGTGAAAACATAATTGAAATGCTCAAAGAGTATAATTATTTAGAACAACAAAATTCCAATTCAAAAAAAAGAATATATATCTTGCATCAAATATATTATATATAGAGGTCTTCAATTGGAAAATAAAGAATACAGAATAGACTATTTTATGAATAATTAACATGATTATCCGTACTCAATAGATTATACACTCACTTGCAGTTTCAGATCTAAGATCTATACTTGATTAATAGCATAATAACTATATATAGTTATAGGATACATATATGTATAGCTTTCCATCATTTTATTCTTCTATTATATATATAGGTGAATCGTTCCATTGCGTGCGTAATTTTATTTGTTCACATACATTATGACATCCCGCATATATATGCATTCTATTCTCATATATTTACATATAGGTATAATAATAATAGTTTCATTACTATACAATAGTAATATATCACAACATATTAATATTTCCGTTACAATCAGCCATGAAATAATATAATTAATGATATAAAATGAATACAATTTTTTTACTTCTATACATTTTTACTACACGGTGAATTTAAAACTAATTTACTATGCTTATATATATGCGCCATTTATGTGCCTGTAATTCTCCTATGGTGGACAAAGTTTCAGTCTCTAACAACGTATATACATATATGGGTATACAATCGAAGGTATACAATCGGCTAATACAGTATAGTCTGGCGAGGTTTGCAGGGAGGACTAATATGGGAGACGTATCGTTGAGGGATAATCCTCTTCTGGTTGTACAGATTATGGGGTGTCTATACCTAATATGGCGGCTTTATTATTTAACGGCCTTCTAATGGGGAGTATTTTGTTGTCCCAATTTCAATGCGCACGTCTCTCGATTATACCACATATAGTATACATTTGCGGAACCATAGTGTCAGTATTTATGTCCCATAAGCTGGAATTACCACTTTGTCAAATTCAAAAAAGGGCTATATCAAAATTAAGTGCTTAATTAGTGCTAATTTATGCTCCATGTTTAAAATTTTGTGCTCCGTAATTTTTCGAAAAAATGTATGGTAATGCCAGCTTCAATTAATAATTAAGCACTTAATTTTGATATAGCCCTTTTTTGAATTTGACAAAGTGGTAATTCCAGCTTATGGGACATTCAGTATTTATGTATGGAATACGAGAAAAAATAATTCATTAATGATTTGAAAACTTAAAAACAGCGAGTGTAGGGAAGATTTTTGAAAAATCTTAATGGTTGTACTATATTTGCTATTGTATGAATATTGTATAAATTGTATATTTGCGTTATTGTATGAATTCTTTAATTTCCAATTCTTTTAAATTATTTTGCAAGTCCCTTCTTATTTCTTTTGAATTCTTCTGAATCCCTTTTAAACCCTTTTGAATACACTTTATTAACTGTACCTCGATTTAGCATTTTTCTATATAGTTTGGAAGAGTGCAGACTACAGAACTATATATGTATAGATTAAAAACATTTTAGCTGAAAAACTCAAAAATTTCTTTTGTTTGATATTGATATTTAATATATTGCCTACAGTTTATGTTAACTCGGTTTTAAAATACTCTGTATGCACAGTATACATCCCAGCGTGCCATATTAACTTCTACATATTATACACACACGTATAAGACGCATAAGAAAAGTCTGAGGTACAAGTGGCGCCGAGGAAACTCATCTCCAGAGGTGTTTACTCAGGAGCTTCGGAAGCCGAGGGTTTGGGTTCAAGTTCCAGCTTCCAGTTCGAGCAGACTGTAATTCGAGGTAGCTTGAGGTTGATGTCGAGTGCAGTATCCGAAAAACCTGGTCGAGATCAGGAGTCACAAGATGACAAGACGCATCTGCGATGGCGCCACAGTGATTTGTTTGTTTTACTTTCAGTTGGCCCGACTAACCACACCACCCCTCATCATCTAACCGGTGGTTAATTGAGGTCGTTAACGAGGGCTCCACTACATAATTCCGCCTGTCTGATGTCCATGCAGCACCTAGAAAACTGTACATGGTATAACTATATAGATGGCAGAGAAGTTGAGGTTTCCTCATCAGGCGATAATCTTTCAAGTGACCTTGAAACTCCCCTTCACTTATACTTCTCTTTCAGTTAAGAGTTCTCTCCTCTTATTCGTCCAGAAAAGTGAAGAGGCTGGAAGTCAAACAGAAGTGGAGGGTTGTCTTTACATTGAGTCCTCCTACATACTTCATATTAATAATCATATAGAAATGTTTTGTAAAATAGCTCAAGAAAATGATTATATACATTTTTATATTTCAATATTTTTTCAATATGTTCCACACTTTTCGAAATCCACTTAGTACAAACCTCCCTATATAGTTGATACATCTGAACTCTGTTAATTGACATTTAAGTATAACTCGGCTTTCGAAACATTTGAAAAACTCTCCCACGGGACTCGTCGCGTGCTTTAAAGCTATATGACATCAAACCGAGTGATTTTGGAAGGCCACCCGTTCGCTCGTTTATAAGATCTAACAACAACTAACAGTTTGGAAGCGTATTTGCTCGTGGTAATATCAAGTTCCACTACCACTTCCGGCGTTGCTCCTTCTTACTTCTTTCGCTCTGGCGCCGTTTACAGTCACTGGCTTGACTCGTCTCGCGTTTTGACGAGTGCCACCCCTAAAGACAACAAGAATAGCCCCTGTCTCGTTCCGAGTGCATTTAGTCGCGGACACCGCTTTTTTCGACCCCTCTTCCATCACCTTGTCCTGCCCCATTGGGAAAAAATCCCTACGGATGAATTATGTCACTTTTTTTTTTCTCAAGTTTCAGGGTGCATGCGGTTTCGAAAAGCTAGAAAACAATCTGTGTTTTTGTTATAAATACAACAAGATATATTCTAAGCAAAGAGGTTCTTATTGTGTCTTTTAACCTCCACACTGTATAAATGTCATCAATTTTCATCATCATTTCAATCGAACGTTTTTGTGATTCTCGTATTATATCTTATTATATCCCTGTGCACAAACAAATATATGCAAAAATACATATATTTCGACGTTTGCTTTTTATTCGCAAAGCAATAATATATATATATATATATTATATATGCATATAAATAAAACTCGTGCCACTCACCGCCGAGGTTAAAGTGAATCAATGTAGGTATATCAGGCAACGATGCGAATTCGAGTGGATGTTATATAAGCATATATATATAGAAAAAAAACATTAGCACTATATATAGGGCACATTCGCTTGCCATTCGCATATAATCGTTCCGCCATTGCGAGCGGAAAATTCACAACGCGCTGTGGAATTACGAGCTACTTCAGCTGCGAAATGCCTACACGAGGCGATATATATTTTTCTCGTCGCATTTGCCGACAAAATGGGAGCGAAACGGCTGTTATACGGTCGAACGCTGCACTCGGCCATGCATCCACAAAATTATGTGCTGCATGGGACGCCGCACGAATATCGCAGATTAAAAGTGTGATAAATGCGTGTGACGAGCGTGATGGTACGAGTCTGTGATAATGCAAATATAATGTCAGCGCCAGAACGTATCAACTGCTGGGCGTCCACACTCGATAGCTGTATTCATCTATCCACGTGTTGCAGGGACAAAATCATAAAAGCGTGAGAGATTAATTGCTCTTCGCGGAAAATATGTTGCATCAGCCATGAGGTGAAAACGAGGCAGAAGCTTCACTATTTTTAATGACAATTATTACTAATACAGCTATACATACATTTGTATATATATTATATATTTATAAATACATTTTATCTTAAGAATCATAAACATAAATTTTTATCAAAAAGATATTCAATATCTTAATCGAAAGTGGATATGATTTGGATTTTGGCCCCTTGGGGTCTTTTCATGACATGCTCATCTACCTATATTTCGCTTAGTCGCAAAAATCGGTGAATATTAGAACATATACTCAGAAGCACCACGCCTGCGGTGTATATAGGTATATATAGTATTTTTTTTCCGGAGCCTCGTTCCTTTTGCTGGCTAAATTGGTTCCACCAGAATCTCAAATTACGGATACTCGAAACCGCATAACCTGCACTCGGTTGCCCAAAGGAGTCTATAATATTCCATTGAGTGAGATCGCTATAATCGAGCGACCGTGAGGCCTCTGACCGCTATAGTTTGCCATAATATCCAGAGCAATAGGGGTAAACTCGGCGTTAGGATGGGCTGTAACCTAATAGGCTTCCCAGTGGAAGATCATACTTCGGTACAAAGGCTGATCGCCACATCGCACGCGATCACGAACCACGTCAGAGAATTTGAAGATCCTTCTATAATGTATGGTATAGTTACTATAGAAGAGCATAAATCAAGCTTGCTCGTTTCATTTCTTAACTCTATTCTTATATTTAAAGAAGTATTTAAGGTTCTAGAATGTAAAATTATTCAATCTAAAAGTAAGATAACTTATAACTTTTCGTTTGAAATTGATAGATTTGGGGACCCTTATGATGCAGGTGTAAACGACTTCTCAAAATATTTACTTTGCCGATAATGAGCAAATTTGTGGATCTGTAGGATTTCCGAAAATACATAAGAAAGTTACTAACAAGCATTTGAGGTATGGAGATGAAGAATGTCAACAACGAAAAGGATGAAGATCGTATCTTTCATCTACTTTTGCCTCTTCCGTAAGAAAAAGCGAAAGGCATACCGCTAATCCGGGTTGGTCGGAAATCGTCACGTTCGGGGTTGCGATGACTGCAACCTTTTAGATTTAAAAGATCCTGAACCTGAAGAGCCTGCTATTGACCCTATTGCTTTACCTATATCTGTGTACTTCTCCAACGTAATTACTTCCAGATGTGACCTTCCTCTCTGCGCTATGGTCATGCACTTTTACTATATTCATTATTTATGCCTATAGTTATAAATGGACGGCAGCTCAGTTTTCTTATTTGCATGATAGTATAGGTGAGGACTGAAGGATATAAACGCCTATAGCTTATTGCTCATTGTTACTCTCTTCTGGCTTTTGGTTTACTGACTCGGGGTAAGGGATTTCAGGGTGGTAGCGACTAGCGAAAAGCCTTACCTCGACTGCAAGATCCGATGGTCCGTCGAAAAGGAAAATTTAAGGACCTGCAAAAGTGCTATTCATTACAGAGTTAGCACGTTTCTCATTTCTTGGATTACTTGTTCGACGATGCAGCTAGAACAGTACTTTTCAGAAAATGTGAAATAGTTT
>JAUESI010000018.1:11140550-11153180 GCA_032275145.1 Synergus laeviventris | reverse complement strand
TTTTGAGAAATGTAGGTGTGAAGTGAATGCGTATATATATTTATATGTTACATATAATATATATATAGTCGACCTCCAGCAGCTTTTCATCTGAAAATATCGCTAAATCGGATATTTGTAGAGATTTTATAGAGGACGTATTATACATATAATGAATAACTATTTTAGAATAACATGTACAGTGCATTGAGTGCAGGGTACACCTATAAGAGTGCCCGCCGATTTCAACGTCATAGGGTTTATCTGATTAAATCGACATGGAAACATGGGGTTTTGCGCGTAAGCTCGCGTTCGTCCATGGGGAACATCGAACAAATGAATAATGAAAATAAAACCTCTGATGCTATCGGTAAGCACCACGGGATTACACACGCATCAGCGCGCTCGCGACGAACTTATATAGAAACCCTGTTCACAATTACAACGTGTTACACGAACCCCTGTTCTCGTGGGATAATACTATAAGGAAAACATTTCCTTATCGAATATTCACCACATTTTACCAGCAGCATCACGTTTAAAAAGGATTCAACTGAAAGATCGAGGAACTACCTAAATATCATATTACTCAAATGCATTTTCCCAGGTGAAAAAATCCATATTGAATTATATATATACAATCGGAACTCCAGTGGATTACGGAATTTCACGTGGAATTCTACCCCTGTATAGAAATTGACCCATTTAGCCCTATTTAAAATAGGTTTCTGGCGGGGTCCTGGTCGAAATTTTTATTTTCAAAAAAGTATTTAAATGTAATTTGGCATTTATGGTCAATAAGACAGGGCATTGATAAGAGTTTTCAACCTCAAAACCAAACATCGGTTAAAAATAGAGAATTCCCAAAAAAATTGTTATATTTATATATTTAATAATTAAATAATTAATTATAGGTATGTATATTGTTGACAAACACAGACGCGTATTTTTAGGAACTTTTTAAGTGACCTCAAAGGATTTTAATAGATTTCACAATGACAGATTTTAAAGAATCTAATATTTTTTTTATGTTTTGAAATTCCTTAAAAATCTTGAAACTCTTTAAAATTGTTTGGAATACTATTAAAATCATTTGAACTCTCTTGAAACCCTTTAAGATGTCTTGAAATTTTTCAAATCTTGTAAAATCTCTTTAAAATTTTCTGAAGTTCTTTTAAAATCTATTCGAATTCTTTAAAATGTATTAAAAACGCTCTAAATATTTAAATCATTTTAAATCTCTTGAATTTATTTGGAAAATATTGATATCTTTGAAATTTTGTAAATCTTCAAATCGATAATTCTAAATTCTCTAGAATCATTTGAAATCGTTTGAAATTCGCTTAAATTGCTTATAATCAATTCCAATCTTTTGAAAATTCTTTAAAATTTGTTAATATCATTTAAAATCCCTTAAAATACTTAATATTTTTTTCTGAAAATTAACGAGTTAAGTAATCAAATATTACAAATAATTAATCCAGAATAGCTTTTTTATTGACCAGTTTTCCCAGCTGCGGCGGTGTATGTATGGGTATACCCAGTGAAAGCATGATATGCGCCTTGTGGTGTTCTTGTCAGTTTTCCAAATCAGGACCACATTGGAATTGAATTGAGGTCATTTTAGTAAGAATTATACCAGAATGAATTCAGTTTTTCCCATTTTAAACAAAAATACAATTAAAAAAAATTTTTTTCTTGGTAGGCTTTAAATGGAAGTCCACTAATGCATGGCATAGGCCGCCGTAGAGTATATAAACCTATATAGATGAGGACGTATCCGTTTGGGGTGTAAGAATAGGGAGTATTGTCGATTTATAATGGTCGCCAAATGTGTACTGCTTTTTGGACAGGGCATTATGCCAAGGTGTGAACCACCGGGACGCAAATACTTATAGTTCAAGCACAATAGTAAAGCCTGTGGAGCAAGCCGCTTACGATCAATATAGATCCTACGCCGATTTCTTTTGCTTGTCCAAAAGTGTCCGGCTTACAATGCTAAATCGGGAGGATATGCTTCTTAAATACCTATACCAGCGCTACACTTTTACAGATCTCCCTTCTCTGATGCTCTCGAGGGTGCAAGATTGCAAGTCTCCGCAATTCGGAAGGAGGCACGTTCTGTTTTTTCTTTAGAATATCATCTTATCTTAAAATCACTAGTAACATTAGCACGCGACAAGCTGCCTTGAGTTTTAACAAAATAATAGATTAACAAATGCACCAAAAACGTTGAAACGACTGGACTCAAAATATAATGAACTTGTCTTATTGCAACTTCGTTTCGTGTAAAAAAAGTTCATCAATTGAAGATAAAACAGCAACAAAAACTCAAGATTTCTTTCATTATCAAGATTGAGGTTCATATAAAAATATCCTAAAGACAAATTGCACGACTGGAGAGAATCGGTGAAACGAGTACCAGTTGAAATTATTGATTGAACGGGAATATGTATAAGTTGAATTTGATGAAGTTCAAGTGATTCAGTTTTATCCGTCATTATTATCTCTTCTAAATGAATCGTGTACACGTACATAATAACCTTGATGTATGCATCCTCACAATCTCGCTGTTGCTGAATGGAAAAATAGAGAGAAGAATCTGCAGTTTTATTCAAAGGCAATCATCAGCCATCGTGCTCTTTGTACACTGACGCATTTATAGCGGACAGAGCACGTTCATCGATGGGTAAAAGGGTTTTGCTCGATGAAATATACGATGTTTGCTAACAAGAAGTTTTATTCGGAAACAGTGGCTTTATGCAGACCGTGATTTTATTAGAAATTCTGAATAGCACTTGAATTTTACGAGCAGTGCATTCAGAGGTAAAGTGGTAAAAGAGGATGTACAAAAATTGCCTAAATACCTGAAAGAACAAGCGCCTTTTGTCTACACATCTGTATAGTAAAACATGCAATTTTTCCGCGTTACTTAACTTTTTCTTATAAATTGATTTAAAATACTATATAATATCGCTTTAATCTTTAAGGGCATATACACAATACCATAAGAGCAGTTTCGCCAACCTTATGCGCGCAATAATAAACATTTTTTGCTAATAAATCTAGGCTTTGTTTCGTATAGGGAGAGTCTAATTTTAATGAAAAATATTTAATATTGTAAATTTAAAGTTGATGTGAAATTAAACTGCTCTTATGGTACAAATATCCTTAAATGTCCTTAAAGATTATGAATTTATTTGAAACATAAGTTTCAGACATATGTTTCGAAAACTACATAAGATATGTGAGATATGTAAGGCACAGACTTCTGAAAAGTAAATGACTATTAATTAATGAAATGTTGTTCATCTAAATTGAAATAGAATGAGAATCATATATAATACTTAGGATGCTTAGACTTGATTGATATAAAATTTCTGAAAGTCTAATCATTACTAATTTACAAATAAAACTTAGGTTTTTATGCAATCGTCGAAACGATCTTGAACATCATTGTCTGTCAATATTTTCACGAGATCATTGGAGGATTCGATTACATTGGTGTATGAAACCGAGTCTCCACTTATTCTTCTTCTTGTAATTATCCAATGGGTCAGTGGTTCCCTGAACATCAAAATGGCACCCACAAGGACCAGACCAAAACTTACTGATGCGATGCAAACCCATAGAATCGGAGAAAAGCGGTATCCCTCGATTTGACATTCTAGATCGGCAGCAGGTATTTTGCTGAAGAGCTTGTTATGCAACGTGGCTGGAGAATTGCATCTGTAAAACCGAAAATGGTATATAAGCTTCAATCATAAACATAAGAAAATGAGTTGAAATTCTTTACCAATTTTGTTTACAATATTTTTCATTTTTGCTCCACATGGTTGAACAAGATACTTTATTGATTTGTGAAAATGAAAATACATATATTTTGAATTTAAAAGGGAAGACAAAAATGGAATAATTTGAAGGGTATACGCCATCTGCCCTACAAACTAAAAATTAAGAGAAAGTAAGAAGTCGATAAATCATCCTTGGAGATCTCAAGGGATTTTAAATAAAAAATATTTAGTAATAATGTTCAGTATTAAATTAAACCAGTCTTACTTAATCTTATTCGGCAAGTTGTGTGTAGTGTTGACCATTCCTATCCATTTCATCCTGCAATCGCAGTGCCAAGGATTATTTTGAAACTCAAATACTGCAGTTCTCTGTATTATCGGTTCTAGTTCACTGCTTAAAGTTTCCAACGCACAGCTTTGTATATAAAAGCATCTGAGGTGAGGTAGTAAATTAGGATTTTGTGGCCTTATCCTCAACTGTTTTAATCTTTTGCATTCCTTCATTGATAAAATATCCAAATTCCTTAATTTCTCCAGATTGTTGAGAAGTACTACTGTTAGATTGGGCATTTTATTAAGCTGAAGTTCACGTAAATGAGGTAATTCGAAAGTTCCAAGAGTCAAGAGATTCGTCTGAGATAAGTCCAAAAATTCCAGCTTTTCAGAAGGCAAAAGGGGAATCTCTTCTATAGGATTTAAAGATAAATCCAAATATACCAGATTGATCAAGTTTTCAAAAATTTTTCGGGGGAAGATTGTTGTAGAAATATTCCTCAGATCCAAGTGTTGCAGCGTAGTTATGTTTTCAAATACGAATTCGTCTATATTGTCACCAATAGGGTTGCTTGCGAAAGACAGGAATTCCAAAACCTGTACAAAATTCAATATTAATTTATTTTAAGTACTTTTCATGCATTAAATTAAATAGGAAAATATGTAAATAGCAAATCAAACTTCCCGCGTTTCTTTAAAATCAAATATTTTTAAGATGAACATTCAAAATACCGCATTTTTATTATTCTAGACATCAGTTGTAAAATAATGAATTATTGATTCAATTTCTACCTTCATGTGTAACAGAACAGTATCGTTGATCCCCGATAGTAAATTCCATGATACGTCCAATACTTTCAGTTTACCAGTTCTGTGATTTATAGCATTTTCGTCTATATATTCAAGTTGATTGTGACTGACATTTAAAAATTGTAGATCATATGATTCATTTCTACATAAGAAGAAAAAGCGGTCCAAATGATTTCGCGAAAGGTCTAACACCTCTAAGTTGTTCAGACTCGTCGCGCAATCTAAAAAACTATTTAAAGCATTCCCACTCAGATTCAGTTCTCTCACATTATGTACTTCGATGTCATGTTGATAAGTTTTAAAGAAGTCCACGTTTTGAAGATTCTTATTTGACAAGTCTACCTAAAAATAAAATTCAGAACATGTAGTATTGTTCTTTTCATAAATATTATTAAATAACATAGGAAAGAATATAAGATAATCTCACAATTAACGTATTCACATTATATGATTATAATGAAAGGTTATTTAACATTTTCGTTCGCAATCAATTTAATTGACTCTTTTTTTTTACAAACAATAAGATAAATGTAACTGAATAATCAAAATGTGACGGACAAAGTCTTAAGTTTTTATCAATAAATATTATTTTTGAATGCATACTTTTGAATAAAAGAGATTTGATTAATCATCTCATTACTTGAAATGATTTTTAACCCCTTACGATTGACGAAAAATATCTCAGAAAACAAATTTTATTGACTCTATCGTATCAAGTGTCCAGGATTCATTTAATATTTGAAGTAAAAAAAATAGGAGAGCATTAAATATATTTAATGTTTCACCTGGTTTCACCATTACAAAAGAAAATAAAAAAATATATTCTTTAAAAATTCTTTATTTATTGGTTCAAGAATGTTAACTAAACGTAAAAATTAATTTTTATTTTAAAAGAGAGCAATATACTTAATTTGATCGAACTAATACTTAAAGGGTATATAAAAGTTAGAATTTTAAAGATCATTGTTGCATAATTAATGAACGCTGCACTGTTAGAAAACATGCTAAAAAAATTGGAACAGTATTTTTTTGCGAATATGCAATTTATTAAAAATTGAAATTAATTTAGCACATTCTTTTTTATAAAACATAAATTATTTTTTTCCTATCAAGCATTTCATATAAAATAGGATTATCATTCTTCACTTATACGACTCATATGTTAGAGAATTAATTGAGCAAAATCGCTTATTAAATTATTTTGTAATTAGATCATATATTACATCTTTACATTGTTAAAAATTTCAACGATTGCAATTTTGATTTAAAATAAATTATTCAATTTATTACAAGATTATAATCCAATAAAGTTTGTGGAGTTATTTAGACGAACTAAGACTTCCAAATAAAAAATATGTTTTAATCCTGCTATTAATTAACACTTGGTAAGTTCTGTTAGCGTAAAAAGGTTTAATCACTCACCTTAGAGTCTTTCCATGATTCTGCCGATATTGTGATAATTAAAGAATTGGAAATTAAAGCAATATAGATCCATATCGCCAATTGCATCGTATTATCTTAGAAGAAAAATTAGGTAAGCACACTAAATGCACTTGAATCACACCAGAGTTCAGATAGATTGGACTAAGCTTACTACTCAACGATTGACAGAGTGGCAAAGAATTCATCGACTACAGACAGGTCATGAGTTCAGAATTGCGAGGCTAACGTACCACACTTAGATAAATTCAGATTATTTGCCTTGAAATGCATATATAAGCATATTAATTGTTTTCCACAGCTAATCATTTCTCCGATTACGTATATTTTTCAATTAATGTACTTTTGAACAGTATTGGCACATTTGTGAAACGATTTACTATAATTAGCAGAGAAATTGTCCACGCTTCTCTTGAGAAGAAAAATAGTTTAAAAAATTATTAGTAGTTATAAGAGCGGAAGACTTTCTTACGACGTTTGAGTTTTTCCGATTGAATCGTAAGTGAACTTTAAAAGTTTCATTCAATGATATGAAAAAATGCGTGGAGGATTTTATAGTCCAGAGTGTATTTAAATTTTCAAAATGTAATTTACAACTTTGTGTATATCTAGAGTTTTGCTGCATAAAACGTAAGTGTCACGTTGTATGGAGTCTTTGGAGTATTATCATTTATTTTACTATTACCGCTTTTACCAGTCATAAACCGGGTTCGAAACCATATCCCAAAAAAATGTTGATGATTCCTTTATCTACAGCACAAATAATTCCATTTAAATTAATGATACGTGAAACCTTTTGGCTTTAAGCCTATCAAGTTTGATAATTATTATCATCTACAGTGGTGAATATTTGTATCACGTACAAGTATTAAAAAATTATTAATCAATTGCTTAATTATCAAACCATTACAGCCAATTAAATTATTTATCATGGTGATTTGAAACATAGTTGTAATTTAAAAGAAATATATTTTCTTTTACTCAGTTATCTTCAGTTTATCTTTTAAAATAATAAAATTCGAGTCGCGTGTCTATGAAAGCTTATCAGAGAGAATACATTTTTTATGTAGAAGCTGTCAAGGATTTTGATATCTGTTACTTTTAAATCAATCATGAGCGCGAATAATAACAAAAGCCTCATTAAAAGGCGAACTTTCATTCATTCACCGATTGTGCATCTCTTGTTTATGTTTAACATTGTATTTTAATAACTTACGACGAATCATAAGCTTTTGGATTATTTTTTCGGAGTTTGTGGTGTACTCGTTGCCTTGAAAACCAGAGGGTTCGATACTCGAAATATACTGGGTAGCATAGTTGCCAAAGTCCCAAATACTTCCTCAGACATACCCTAAAAAATTAGGATTGCATCAATGTAAGTGCAGTTAATTAAGAAATAATTTTGTTTTTTAACAAATTATATGAGTTTAATAATAGCAAAGTAGTTTACCTTAGGTACTAAAAATTGCAAATTCTTGAGTTCAGCTCCTCCCCAGGAAGCCATTTCTATCATAAATCCTTTTACACATTTAAAGACTAATTCCGCTCTTTTTGTGCACCAGGCGACTGTCATATCCTATAAAAAAGAAAAACAATATCAAATTAGTTTGAGTTTAAAATAAAAATACATTATTTATAACAGAAGAAAAAAGTTACACATTTTAATTGTAATCGATGAAAAGAAATTTATATCTACCTCTGTCATTTCGTGAACTAGTAATACTGGAATTGTGAGTGTAGTCACATCATTACAACAAGCGTTTTTCAAAATGCTTCTCAATCCTAAAATAGCAGGATGTCTTGAATTGATATCACCTAAAAGAAAATAAATATTTTTTCAAATCTATAAAATGGCTGAAAGTGAAGCTACAAAACGCTTGTAGATTACTTACCAGATCTCAGAGAGTCATTCACGACCATGTGAAACACAACATGAACTTGTGCTAGATTCGAGTGACGAGTGATAAAAACATCGCCTGTCTGAAGCGCCTTGCTAGAAGACTTTTTCACCTGCAAAAGGAAAATAAAAAAGTATTTTCCAAAAAATTATTAAAATCAGTTCTCCTTAGGCTTTTTACACACCTGAGAATCATGTTCTTCTTTTTTATGAGATTGTCTCCAAGCAACTGCTTCTTTCACGTCATCACGTATTTTTTCCAACTGATCGTCAATCGATGGAAAGTGAAATTCAGTTGTAAGCTGACATATGGAATATAACTCTGTAATATAAAAAATTAAATTTTTTATAATCATATCAGTGCAATTATTTCCTAAATATTTTTTATGAAGTTGAGAAAAACTACTTACTTACGTTTTATTCTTTTTTCTCATTAACCACTGGTGGTCCTCTAATGAAACTTAAAGAAAAAGAAGCAATAAATGTGTTTTATAAGCCCTATAAGTTTCAACGTAGCACCACCAGAAATTATTCAGAAAATAAGAAAGCGTCAAGTAATATCAAATTATAAAAATTTCAAACCTTTAGGAATTCCAGAAAAACTGCCCAGGTTGCTGTCACTAAGAACTACCAATCCACACAAATCAGTTGAATATAATCCTAAAGCAGTCTGTAATCGTTGTGGTGTCGGGTCAACGCTGTTAAATATTAAATTATAAATTAGTTATTAAAATATAATTTTTTGTTATTAATAGGAAACAATTAAACTTAATATGCAAATAAAGACATTTACTCATTGTCGATACGTTTAGTTCTACAAAAATCTAGAACATTGCCAGTCAGTATACGAATGTTATGCATCTGTTTCATTTGGGATCCTAAATGTATCGTGAAACTTTCTTCTAATTGTGGAAAATCGGTAGTATTTTTTGCATCGCTTCTCACCAAATTGGCGAATCCAGGACGAATAGGTGGGATGGGCACCATTGGTGACTCTCTATAATATAAAATGTCGTATAAGAAGTTTGTATAAGCAAAAATAATTATTTAAATTAAGTGAAAAACGTACACTGGAGTAGACAGCATACTTGTCTGTTGTTCTTCCAATAATCTCATAATCCAATTTCGATACTGCCTTCTCTGTTCAAGTTTTAGAGCATCAACTCTAGATCCCCAATGACCCTGTAATAAACTCATCTCCTCAAAATGTCGTCCAGCCATTTCACTGATTGACTTTTCTGTTGACCCAGTTTCCAGGGTGTCCACAGCCAGGCGCATCTCTTCCGTCTGTCTAAAATTAACATAGTGATTATTTATGTTATTAGTCCATTTTTTAATAAAAATTGTAATTTTCATACTGACTGATTTTTAAAAATTACAACATTTTGAGTAATAATTTAACTTAACAAATAAACTGATTTACTTTCGAGTCAATTGCTCTTGAGCAGCATCCCTCATTTGAATAACTTCTGTAACATCTATTCCGTATTTATGTTCAGCCTGTAAAATAGGTTCTAACGATGGTGAATGCACTAATCTATGATAAGCAGCTGCAAATAATTCTTCATCTGTTGTTCCTAAGGGCTCAGCATACTCTACTGTTTGTTGTTTATATATTTTCTCCCAATTCTTAATAATATCTTCGACATCCAAGTCACTTTGAATAGCAGCATTAATGAGTTTTTCTGACTTTTCATCATGGAATTTCAGTGTCCATTGTTTAACGGTACTTTCCATGGATTCTAGTAAGTCCGTTTCCACATAAGATGGCAATTTGAATGCCAGCATAGTACGATGTACAAGTTCTTTGACTGATCCTTGATAAGGAATTCGCAAAGGAATTTCAAGTTTGTACTCCTGAGCTGTAGTACATGTTGGAAACTTAAAAATAAAGGTTTCTTCTATATAATCTTCTTCTCCCATGGTTGTCTGCTTTTGCCTTCGTTCCTTTTTCTATTTTATTGCACAATTCATTTTCACATGATAATAATCTGAAATAAAGTAGATATAATTTCAATTATATGTGGTCAATTTTCAGCTGCTTAAATTTCTTGAATTTCAAATTTCGCGGGAATGAAATGGAAGCGGATAACCAATGGCTATGGGGCAAAGGCAAAGAGTAGAGAAATCGGAAAATTTACACTGTCTTCTTAGAATTGTATGACTGGTGTTTACATTTTATAATACTTATTGAATTTTTTCAATTGCGCACATTAATAGTTAATGATATCCAGAGAGTAGTTTAGTAAAGTAAAAAGTAAAGAAGGAATTTCATCAGATTATTCTTGTGAGGAATTAAATATATAGAACTCTTTTACTTTCTAACCTTAAAATTGTACGAGTTACACCCTCTTCAGTATTAGGTTATACACTTCACGGTAAGCTTTTATTTCTGAGAATCCCTCTAGAATCTGTTAACATACTTCACAATATCTTTTTGAACATGAAAAATAATAATATAGCACCCAAATCACTTGCAATCACTGATATATATATATCAGTGCTTGCAATACTCGCGATTACGGTTGTGAACGGTTGTATCTTTTGGTAGCTTTGGTGCAATTCATTTTAATACTCACAATCAGTAGTGTAACTAGATGAAGGAAGATTGGGCTCCGGGTACCCTTTTTATCATTTTTGATTTCTTAAAAAATAGTGACTAAATAAATATTATGATTGTAAAAGATATTAACCGATTTAAATATTTTTTACTACAATATTATTAGTGTCCAAACTTCTAATAAATGTAAAAGTGAAAAAGAATTTTATATTTTTTATTTCATTTGTAATATACTGAAACTTTAAAAAAAATGTTGAAACATCTGGTCAACATTAAACGACGTTATGATAATATAAAAATTGGTTAGCATAGTTAACAAACAAAACGCCGTAATGTGAAAACCGGAAACAAATTGTACGAAATAAAATTTTGAATTTGAAGGCTACTATTTGAACGGTTCCAATTTATAATTACCAAAAATAGTAACAAATACTATAGCTATAACTTTTACTCTGTGCAGATGTTGAAACTAAACACTCATTCTATCATAAAAACAGCTGTTTATGGATTAGCGGCCTTTAGTTTTGTTGAACTTTCAACTTCCTATTTTATACCGGAATGGATTCGTTATAACTCTGCTTGTTATAAAGATGCTATGAAATCTCTACGTCAGCATCCTAAAGCAGTAGAACTACTTGGCGAGCCAATAAAGGAAGGTCGAATAAGGATTTCAGATTCAGACGAAAATAATGCAGATATGGATATGTTTTGGTTCATAGTACCAGTAGAGGGGCCAAAATCAAGCGGGAAAATGCGTTATTGGATAGATTCTGCCGAAAAATCTTCGGAAAGAATGTTCCGCGTCGTTAGGATAGAGTTGCAATGTAATAATCTACCAAATGATGTACTAGTTGTTGAACATGTCCGTGAATAAGATTATGTATAAAAAATTAACTTAAATGGCTATTCAACTATCTTTTTCATAGTTATCTTGAGTTTATTACGT
This sequence comes from Synergus laeviventris, assembly GCA_032275145.1. Classification (NCBI taxonomy): domain Eukaryota; kingdom Metazoa; phylum Arthropoda; class Insecta; order Hymenoptera; family Cynipidae; genus Synergus; species Synergus laeviventris. The sequence continues at coordinate 11,141,481 of JAUESI010000018.1, read as the reverse complement.
TTTTAAAATTTGCATGTGTCGCTTATTAATTTCGAAGTTTCTTTTATTAGTCTTAATTGAATTAGAAGGATATTCAACACGCGAAATTAAATCCAGAGTTGAGTGTAGTTTATATAGGAAAATAATTTTTTGTATTAGGTAGATTTCTCCATTTATTTTCCTAACTTTTGTTAGTCAGTGTGTAAATATTATATCTTTACTAATATAAACACTAAAAAAACTCTTTTTAATTAAAATCCACCTTATTTTCATCTAATAGCGAATTCTGAGAGGATTTTATTCTTTATATCAAATAAAATGTGCTTTTGTTTATTAAATTCGTGTGTATATTTTAAATTAAACCAAATTTATTTTGCTGGTAAACAAATTTTATCTGGACATTTTTTGGATTCTTTGAGATGCACATAATTTATAAAATATATATTTTTTGAAGATAGCTCTGGTAAAACACAATTTCAGTAAAGGGACCAAAGTTACATGGAAAAATGTCGTAATATGTGACCGAAGTTAATGAATTAGATATAAAATACAGGGTCACTGAAGTGGAGCTCCAGCATAGTAATATAAAAGATAAGACACTGTTAATTAAAAAGGAAGAATCAAAATGATTGATGAATTCTAAATATCCTTCGGAGTGATAGGCGAATAACGTAAAACATATTTCCATACAAAAATGTTATTTAATTATATCGATACAGGTATATAAAAAAGTAATAACATTATATTTGAGAAGTGTTATGCAATGTTATTTAACGCCAGATTAACACACATAAATGTTGATTAATTAGTTCTATATAGAATATAATTGTTTGAAACATTCTTTATGTAGTTTTTTAAATTCGTTAACATCTCGCAAGTAATAAAATCTGATAAATAGTAGGTGAGCAAAAGTAACACATGTATTATCATACCGATACCTGATCCACATTGT
>JAUESI010000018.1:11089189-11133868 GCA_032275145.1 Synergus laeviventris | reverse complement strand
GTGTATGTTTCGACCGTATCGACTACTGATAACTAGAATTTCCTCTGTGTTAGGATTGGATTGCACCAGCACCAGAGATTGCACCCATTGGGCTCAGCCAGCTGAGTTTGTGCAGGGCTGAGTTCAGTTGTGAACGTTGTGACACGTACATATTATGAAAAATTTCTAGGACAAAATTTTATATTTTTTCACGAATAAAATGACTATAGGGAACCTTTATTTAGACTAAAATAATTTTATTCTTTGAAAATCTATTCTACAAAGATATTTTTAGGGATATGATACATATAGTATAGACTGGTATTTAAACTTCCCGCTAAAACCTTGACCTACGCTGCAACTAGTTGCTTCGTGTAAATGCACCTTTACGAAATTTAAAATTGGACGGCGTGGCAGTGCTCCGTTTCTGACGATAAAATTAAATAGGATACAATTAATTAAGTAAGTAGATAACTGTTAAATAAGGAAAATAATACTTTAGAATAAATTTGGGAATTACTTATGTATTTTGAAATGAGAAAAAGAAAGCGAAATGAGTGAAAAGTGTTTTTTTCTATTTCGATATTGAAGGAAGTCTAAGAAGGTGTGTTGACCTTTGCAGTTCCGGCAAAGTGTGTAGGGAGAGACAGACCACGGGGCCCGCACGCGGACCAACGACACGCGTGTGCAATACGCGAGGAAATACCATAAATAGTTATTTTTTTAAGCCTCTCCCATTTAGAATTGCGAACTTTTCGGGATCTTGCAAGTTTTCGCGCGTGTTTTACGTGAGATAAAGTGCGGCAGTATCATCTGGGTGTGCCGAAACAGTGATAAATATGGCGAACAGCGTAGCACCGGACTCATGGGAACAGCAGGCTGATAGCGGAGACACAACTGTCGCCCAGGACAAGTCTCTCGAAAGCAAATTCTCTACCCTCAACGTAAACGCAGCGGAATTTGTGCCTTCCTTCTGCATTAATTCCTCGCCGCAGAATTCGCTTAGCGGTAGTTCCAGCGATGCAGCTACAACTGCCGTTAACACTGCAGAAACTTCTTCCATGCCTCCCGAAACGTATCACGGTTCGTCGTCTCATTTTTTTTCGCATGCTCCGGAAACCTATTTTATCCGGTTTTCATCAACTTTTTGCGATTAGTACCGGCTATACTTGTGAAACGCGCCGTCACATTCTCCATGGCATCATCTTAATATGTTGATATTATGAATCACAAACGTGGCTGAGTCGTTTAACCCACTTATCACCTGGTGCTTAGATTTTTTTTCCTACATTTTTCTTTCTTACAAGAAATTATTTCTCAGTTTTCGATCGAATTAATTTTTCAAATGTTTTTCGTTTAGATAATTCAGTCGAGAGATCTTTTTCTGTAATGCATATTGTTAACCTCAATGTGTTACGTGATTTTTTATTGGTTCACCTAAAATGTCTCATTCCCTTTTTAAGAAGCATAGCTAATTTGACTGTTTAATTATTTTCCTCGAAATACTTGTTTCGTAGCTTCTACCTTATGCATATTTTCTATTCGCATTTTTTTCACTGCATTTTGCTCCATTCATTTGATTGTTCTGAACTTGATTTAAAAACAATTTAAAACTTCTTTCTTGTGCTTGAAATAAACTTAGTCAGTCTAAATATAGTTGAAATTTATAAATACGCAAAGACTATTAATCTCTAGGGAAATGCTTGTTGAGCAAAGGAGTTTACGTTAAGTCTTTAAGTATGGAGTACTGTAATTTTCAGAACAGAATTATGTGCATAATAAAATTGATTTTTTTTTATTTTTAGCATCAACCACACCAGCAGTTCCTCCAGATCCGATCAGCATGAGAGTAGAAGATCCACCTACTGGAGGAGGGGCACCACCAACCCCAGAAACGATTGACGCCGAAACACTTAACACCACTCCTGAACATCAACCAGCCGATTCTTGGGAGGAAGCTGCAGTAGACGCAGATCCCCTCATAACTCCTGAAAACGAAGAGGTACCTCTATTGTTTATAATAATTTACTAATTGCAATTTGTCTCTTAACTTATGCATATTAATATCATTTTTCTATTTTTAGGCTGATATCGAAGAAGAAGATGAAATGATTGTAAAGATCCCAAAGAAAAAGATAGTCAAGGTGACAGAGGATACTAAGAGTAAAAAGGAACATGTCAATGTCGTTTTTATTGGACATGTGGGTAAGTAGCACAAATAAATTTCAAATTTAATAAAACATCTTCTTTCATTGGTTTTTAATAACCTGATCATTAAAAATTAACAGATGCTGGAAAGTCGACAATTGGGGGACAAATTATGGCTCTAACGGGAATGGTTGACAAAAGAACGCTGGAGAAGTATGAAAGAGAAGCGAAGGAGAGAAGCAGAGAAACTTGGTATCTCAGCTGGGCACTTGACACCAACCAGGAGGAACGAGAGAAAGGAAAAACTGTTGAGGTAGGCCGAGCCTATTTTGAAACTGAGAGAAAGCATTTCACTATCTTAGATGCGCCAGGACACAAAAGTTTTGTACCAAACATGATCGGTGGAGCAGCGCAGGCAGATCTCGCCGTTTTGGTCATCTCTGCGCGAAAAGGCGAATTTGAAACTGGTTTCGATAGGGGCGGTCAAACAAGAGAGCATGCTATGTTAGCTAAAACCGCTGGTGTTAAGCATTTGGTTGTATTAGTAAATAAAATGGACGACCCGACGGTAGAATGGGACGAATCGAGATACAACGAGTGTAGGTGAGTACTTGATAAAATGTCATTTGCAATAAAATAAACTGGCAGAATGTAATTACTAATTAATGATTTAATGAATATGAATTATTTTTTCAGAGACAAAATATTACCTTATCTTCGTAAGTTAGGATTTAACCCCGCGAAAGATTTGACGTTTATGCCAGTCTCAGGTCAGCTGGGTATAGGTTTGAAGGATCCTATTCCCGAGAGTCTTTGCACTTGGTACACAGGTCCACCTTTCATACCCTTTATCGATTCCCTGCCCTCGCTCAATCGAAAAAGTAACGGACCATTCATAATGCCCATCGTTGATAAGTACAAGGATATGGGAACAGTAGTTATGGGCAAAGTAGAAGCCGGGGAAGCAAAGAAAGGACAGTCTCTTCTTGTAATGCCGAATAGGGTAAGATTTTTAGGCATATTTTGTATGAAAAAACTGTTCTTAAATGAGTTTTCTTAATTACATGAAGCTTTAATTCTGTTTTTTCTTTTGCAGACTGCGGTAACAGTCGATCAGTTGTGGTCTGATGATGAAGAAGTCACTTCGGTGGGACCAGGAGAGAATGTAAAAATAAAATTAAAGGGCATAGAAGAAGAAGATGTGAGTCCTGGTTTCGTTTTATGCGATAATAATAATCCAATCAAGACGGGCAAGGTCTTCGATGCACAAGTAGTAATCTTAGAACATAAAAGCATTATCTGTGCGGGATACAGTGCTGTAATGCACATTCATTGTGCTGCAGAGGAAGTAACCGTGAGAGCTCTCATTTGTTTGGTAGACAAAAAAACTGGCGAGAAAAGTAAGACAAGACCGAGGTTCGTCAAACAAGATCAAGTGGCAATAATGAGAATCGAATGCGCGGGAGTTATTTGCCTTGAAAAATTCAAACTGTTTCAACAAATGGGACGGTTCACCCTCAGGGATGAAAGTAAGTACTCATAATTACATACTAGTTAGTAGTTACATAATAGAATGTAATATAAAATTATTTGCAGCGATTAGATATTGGGGTTTTATCTGTTTTTAATTATGAATACTTGTTTTCGAACTCGAAATATTAGTTTGACTTTAGATAATAGAGTATATCAGTTTTTCCTATAAATTGATTTCAGAAATTCATCTTTATTTTTATATTGTATAATAAACAAAGTTTTATAATCAATATTTTGTTTGCAGATAAAACAATTGCCATCGGCAAGGTGCTGAAAGTGGTCGAGTAAGTTCGCTCAATGTTAACTGCTGATCAAAAAGCAAGTTTTTAACCTGAGAAGGAGAAGAAAAAGTAACGACATCAAGCCGAACTTACAATACGCGAAACTGAAGAAATACGTGTGACGCATTGAGTAACTATTTGAAAAAATCTCATGGGCACATGTACACACATTTCCGAGCGTTTGCACTTCCATACACGACTACACACCGATTTTTACATGAGAAGTTTTTCGAAAAATAAGCAGAGAGATATAAGGGAATTATATATATATATATATAAATATATTATATATACGAAGAAAAAGCTATATAACAATCTAAATGCAAGACATTTTTGATTAAGATGGAGAGAAATCAGTCAGTTTTTGTAGAACGAGGAGACTCGATTTCAAATGTTGAGATATCGCGACAAATGGTTAACGATAAACTAGTAACAAAGTCTTTTCGATAACGTGAGATGGATATTTTTGTTCTTTGGAGATTCGCGAGATAAACAAGAAATAATTAATACTGATTAAAAAAAAAGCAACGTTTAAGTAAATATTACTATTATTGTATTATTATTAGTTATCATGAAATTGGTGGATAAGTAACGAGGTAGAGGTACCGACAACCTATCCAGTAAACACATTGTGTTACACGACAATTTATAACTACGAAGCGATTACTATTATTAATTAATTAAAATTATTATTGTACTGTTTCTTATTTTATTGTCATTAAAAACAAATCTACAACAAGTTTCATATTGTTTTCTGTCGAAGTCTTTCGTTTGTTTTAAGTCGTTGTTTGACAGTGTATAGATTGTTTTAAGATTTAAAGAATTTTTTATTTCGATTAAATAACGTTATTAAAGCTGATATTACGTAGATATAGATATGTGCAAACGGTACTAAGGTTTGGTACAAGAACGCTATCTACTTACAGAATGGTAGTCTTAAAAGCGACGAGAATCTTTCATTTTACTTTGTAAAAAAATGAAACTGTAACGCGCGGATAGCTACTATTGATTGTAAGTTTTGGGTTAACTATATCGGTTTCTTCTAATTTTGCGAAGTGCTTTGTAAACGAAATAATACGCATAAAAATGGCAGTTTGAAATTTTTACTCGTTTCTACTATTTTAGAAATGAGACAGGCAAACGTTCGAAAGAGCTGGAAATCTACTTGTAAAATATAAAGATTGGCAACGAGCCCATTGTTATTATATAATATTATTGATTAAAGTAATACTATTAGTTAATAATTGTGAAATGTCAGTGGGATCCAAGAAATTTCACGTAAACACGAGAGTCCCACATCAACTGGCGTATATTCGAGATTATTTTTCTAAAAAAAATTGAACTCTAATGTATTCAATGTAATATATGTATTTCAATTTGTTCTCAATTTACGGCATATTTCATTCGAAATTTTTCAAATTTGATTGCTTTTATTTCGAAGGCTTCTTAAGCTAATACAATTTTACTTTTATTTCATGGTACCACTGTCTTTAAAGCTAATACTTTTAAATTTAAACTCTTATGAAGAGAGTTTTTTGGTCAAGTTTGAAAAATTTCAGAATAAAGACCATTGTAAAATGCTGTAATATAAGAACATATTATGTTCAAACGCTTTTAACTAAAATGTCTAGAAATTAAATAACGCCAGCAGATGCGGTATTATTTTCATATAGCCATCTAGCTATTTGGAATCACATGAAAATGGAAAGCGAGGAAATTGAATATATAGATTCCCAGGCGATTTAGCGTGTACCACAGATTGGGGTCACATTCCTATTTTTATATATTGTTGCGCCTCTTTTTAAATTGTTCGATTACTTATTTTTCTTAATTATTAAAGAGAACAAAAAATGCGAAATTATGGTTGAACATCATTTTGAAAAACGTTCCAAATCCGCTTTCTTCTCAATTTGTTTGTGTTCGACTAAGTTTACAGTGTAATACTATTTTTAGACATGGCAAATTAAAACATTTTTTTTCCCGACCCGACACAAGAAAAATAGTGATTTACAAATTTCTATCAAGTTTTATTCGATAGTTTCAATAATCAAAGTGCCCAAAAATGTTACCCTAACCGGCCAACTGATCGCTGACGACTGCCCACAATATTTATAAGTCAGCTTAGTATACCATAAATTTCATTTTTCTTGAATAAAATTTATGGCTTTAGTAAATTAGGAAGAGATTTTTATGAGCGTCTGGTTGCGGTGTCGACGTAATTCTCAAACAGTTGCTGAATATATTATAAATCTTGAGATGTTCCTTACAATGGATTCATGCGTTCAAAAAGCGATAAGGCTGACTCGCCTTGTAAGTAATTTTAAATACTAAGTTGGCGACGAAAAGAGTTTTTTATGATGATTTAAGACATTTTTCCATGTGAGACTGCACGCTTCACTCAAGTTGTAAGTAAACTTTCTCAACCTCTTTTTCGGCACCCGTTTTGAGGCAGCCTTGTACGCTTGTTGTTCTCGTTTCGTTTCTCACCTTTTTATAAGAGAGAGAGAGAAACAGAGCTGATCGTATAATATTTAGTTAAAAAAATACTTGACGGATAGTAAAACAAATAAAAGCTATATTATTAACTAGTGAAGGAGCAGAAAAAGAATGTTTGTTGCGCTGTCGGCATTTCGTTAATAAACTCAAAACCACGATGAATTTGGATGACACATTTTCATATTATCAATAAAAAATGTACATGGACCGATGTTTACTATAAATGAGCTATCTTCACTCCCCCTTATTTGATTTTTACTTTTTTTCCGTATCTCATCAATTAAAAAAAGAAAGAAACATAAACGAATGAGCGGTATTTTATTTAATAATTTTATATGATTTGAATTTCATTTCTTCAGTTAATTTCTTTACATAATCCTTAAAAGGATCTCGGTGTGTAGGAAATTGCAAATGATTTGCATATTATTATTATACTTCACTTTTCTTTCTTATTATACATACTTTGATTTGACTCGTGTAGTGAAGGGCTTGGCGATAAGCGAATAAGGGCGAAGAAAATAAATCGTATAATATGAAGAGCGAGTGCAAGTGCAACCACCCGCGTATTCTAGGGGGTTCAACGTGCCAGTGGGATCTGCGGGGGCGGCAATGGGGTGAGAAAGTCGAGAGGGCGGCAGACCCCTCGTCAGTCGCGTGACGCCAGCCACATGCGTCGGCCATGTCGCGAATTTTATTTCCGTCCGTAATCCCACGTGGTACATCAAATTGTGTAATTTTTTACCGCCTTTTTTAACCACAAACAATTCAACAAATTCGTCCACAAAACTCGCTCCAAGTGTGAATCTAACTTTTACCTCAAATCTGATAGACGTCCATTAATCAAAAATAATAAGATTGCTTTCGGAAGGTGTATATTATTAAGTGTGTATTTGAAAGCAACTGCACAAGAGACTATACTCATAGAAGAGTGAAGAATAGTTATATGGGTTTAGGATAATAATATACTACATCCTTGAAGTTCTTCCCTTTTGCGAGCACGTGTATATATTATTTCCACCTCCCACGTGGGTATGGTGTATCTCCTAAAGTGTCGGCTTCAATGTCAAATCGATGTTTACGAAACTCCGGGTCGATTCTCTCGTTATTAGTGTAGTGTTTATATAGTGAAGTGGTTTTTAAAGTGAGTTTGATATAATGTGATTCGTATATTGTATTATATATGGAAGTTCGTCAAAGTGAGTTGAGAATTTCGGAGCTTCTCTGATCTTCAAGAATGTCAGGATCGACGATAGCTTCATATGGATTATTTATCTGAATTCCATGTACGTAGATATTGAATTTACTACATTTGCCTATAATTCGCAGCTGTTCCTTCGCGTGTCTGCGGCAAGGTTATCGAACGGAGAGTCGAATTGGGGTCGTATTGTCGTCAACAGGAAAATGTTCAGAATGTTTTTAAAATCAAAACCTAGGTAGCGTGTCAAGTTGTATATAAAAAATTGCAAGGAATTGAACAATAATAAGATTTCTAAGAATTTTATTCAGAAAAAATAGCGTTGGATCGAAGTTCTAAACTAACAAAACTTAATACTTGCATCGTTTCATTTTACCGAAAAGCTATTAAAATTAAAAATGTTCTCGATCGGTACCTATAATTGTGTTTTAAAAATGAGTAACATTTACAGATAAAAAAAATTCCTAATTATAATATTTTTTAAGTAAAATGAAAAGATCGAATTTTATGTGGTTGAAATTCTGAACGATCAAATGAACGTATTTTTATATTGATTGCTTTTTCTATTTTTGTTTTTGGTTAGAACAGTGTTTCTAGATAAAATAGAATTAGGAAAAAGTATTTCGTTCATTCGAACTTTCAAATAAGCTTCTGGGACATCGAATTTTAATGTTAAATGGCTAAATGGCATTGGCTGTATTAATATTTTATGTCAACATCAGGTATATTACTGGACAATTCCTCTTTTTAAATCTTTTTTTATCGTCAGTTGAAACTAATTAAGGATTTAATGTAATAAACGATCGTCGACCTTAAAGTTCGTTTTGCTTGTCGTATAGTTTTAGACGTAGTCCTTGGTACTCTCCTACATCTATTTTGGATGTTGTTAGATGGAGGAGAAACACCAAGGTTTCGGGGTTTAGAGTTAGGGGTTTGGCGACGTAGAGGGGTGAGTTTTGTAAATCCGCATTGCCGTGGGTAAGTGTGCCGGGGCGGAGGGTGAACGACGTGCATCCCATGCTAGCAGCTAGACTGCGGGGGATCCACCATCGACGCATCTCCATGGAAACCCGGCAATGTCGTGTATTACGAATACGTACCTATACTCAGAACTACGATTGCACGGAGAGGCTATTTTCAAGGGTACTTCTTATACCTTAAGGCAAATTTATGAACTGCAGGGTCGATATGGACTATCGTGCCTGCAATTATTCTTTCTTAACTCTATAGAGCTGGAATATTATATTTATAATTAAGAATTTTCTTAGCATAAGATTAAACAATTTATAGAATTCTGTTCCAGTTGTAGGATCATGTACATGAAATCGGAAAAGTATCTCTACAAGAAATGATGGGATATAAAGGCTCGGAGAATGTTAAATTTAGAATGTTTTAGGACAGAAATAGAATGAGAGTGGTTTAGATTTTAGAATAGATGTGGATAGAAATCGATAGAATATATAATAGTATAATAATTGATAGAATGTATATTAATTGTTGCAATATTTACAGGTCCAAGGAAAGTGAAATGAAGAGATTTTATCGGTGACACTGGGCATTTTGCAGTGATGCAGCTAGCAACTGGTTCCTCGATACCGACAATTGCGGGTGCAATTGAGGAGGAATATGCTCAAAGCGAAGCAAATAGTGGTCCTTATGATGGTTACGTTACAGATCATACCGATCTTAATTCCGAAATCGACATCGATGAATCTGAATATCGCCGAGAACTTCTGAACGATGTTAGTATTATTGATCTTTATAATCACAACTTAGGATACTTTTTATTTGCCACGTGATTTCATAAATTCAATTTGAATTATATTTAAATATAAATCGTTTTTAGAAATAAATTTAATGTTCTTCTTTTATATTTACAGAGATGGAGGATGTTATTTGACAAGGTACGAATTTATCAATATGTATTATTTATACATGTAATTTGAGAAATTGACAGTAAGTTTAACCTTTATGTGAAATTAAATATCCCAGCTAATGTATTTTATGAACTTCCAGTTTGATCCGGAAGGGTTTGGGGAAATCCCTATTCAAGACTTCCTGGTTGCTTTAAAAAGTGCAGAGTGGTGTGCTGAAATCCCAATGAATAAGAGAGATATTCTAATGGTCAGAGCAAAGGAGACTCGTGCACATGCTATCACGTTCCAGGACTTCGTCAATGTGGTAAGTAAATATATGCAACAGTAATTTTTTATGTTTATTTGATTTACTATTATTTTGAAATAGTGCCAATTCCTCAGTAGGCAAAAACACATTGTCATCCTGAGGACGTCGTTAAGACGTCCATGTGAGTCCAATTGATGTCCCAAAGTCATCTCAAAGACATCTTTTGGACATTAGGCGTCTTTATGACATAACTTGAACTGATGGACCTCCTCAGGATAACAATCTCTTTTTGCCCACTGGATCGTTCACTTAATAAGAATTTAATGAGCAATTAATTAAAAACTACTTATTCATAATGAAAAAACCTACTAATTAATTCAGTAAAGCTAAAATAGACAATTAGTAATTTAAAGAACTAGGAAAATTCTCTTGCTAGTATTTTACCATCATGTAATTTTGAGAATTATGGCGCCTGCGTTACTCGCAACCCTTCGTACATCAAAGTAGGAAGGGACCATTGCCCATGGTGTAAGAAATGAATAAATTCACGCCAAGCGTAAGGAAAAATATGATTAACAATTTTTTTGTCTCTTTTTGACTAAAAAAATCATGGGCTGCAGTTAAATTGAAAAAATGATCTTTTAGAGAAATAAACGAGTTTTTCGCTTTATTTTTCAAGCATTTGAAAATAAAATTATTTTATATTAGGTGCCATTTAGTCGAGCCCGAACCCTGTTCTTATTTTCCGTTTATTTGCCTACCCTAAAAAAAAATACCAGTACAGAATTCATTTAACAATGGTGCCCGCTGTTGTAAATTCTCAGATAAAGTCGGCACAATCTAATCTCTCTATTTAGCAGCATAGACTGTCAGCAGGGAACCTTTATTCCGGTGCACAGTTGCTGACAAATTTGAGTTTAGAAATTTCTCTCTTTCTACTCTCTCTTCCTTCTCTCATGTCGGGAATCAAGCAAGATCGATTTAGTAGGACTGTGAAAAATTAAAGTTTTAAACTGAATTGAGATTTTAATAGTTTGCTTTTCACTGAAGCTAACTGAATAATCACTAAACGGACCAAATTGCTCGTGAAAACCTCAATTCTGGAACATCCAGTTTAATCCCGATTTCCTCAGATTAGGAAAAGGGCCCTGGCTTTTGGTTGAAGTAAAAAGGGCTTTTCAGGTAGTTCAATGTTTCCCCTTCTGTGAACACTAATTTCTCTATTGAATCGTTTTTTACTGATTCCCAATTGACTGAAGACGTAAAAGATGAGTCACTGATTCTCAATAAATTTTAAGTGATTTTTAGAGAGTGGTCGATTGGTAGACTAAATTTTTTCATTTTCTTCACAGCCTCGTAGTTTAATATCTCAAAATATATCTATAATATTAAAAAAAATATTGATTATCGGCCATCATTGATGCAATCTCTTGCAGCTTGAACTAGTACAAAAAGAAGAAGTTTGTTTGATTACCATTGACAAAAACTGCCGTTTTTAGAGTGATGGATTCGTCTCAATAATTCTTTGGAAAGGTAAGGTGGGATACCACCTACCGCAGGCATTAGCTTTTAGGTACAATTCTTGCCGCTGTGGACTCTTTGGGGTCTGGAGTCTGGTAGCACTGTACTAGTAGGAGGACCGTGGTTGAGGAACGATCTTGATTTACGAGCACAAACAAGGTGGTCTCGCTTACGGCAATTTGATTACCTCCTCAAAAGAACATCGCGCTACAAGTCGATCGCAGACAATTATCGTCAAGGTCCATGGCAAATATGTTGTTCTTGTAATTTTATAGTTTGTGGTCCACTTGCATGTAAACATAAGAAACGTAGCGTATAGATAATACTTCTTGAATTTTTTTCATTTGGATCTTGTAAAAAGATAACTGCGAGCGATTGAGTGCAAGGTATAAAATATTTTTTACCTAATGAAGTGAAGAATTCTATAGGTAACTACTTTTCAAAAAGTATTTGAAATGGAAAATGAATATCGTTTTTCGATGAATATTTTTTTATATAAAAAACTTCTATTATATATATTTCTGTTTTTATTGGGAGGAACGATTGAAGTGGTGAAGGGCAATCCACGAAATTATTGAAGCGAGTCGCTTTTTGAGGTACCCATTGAAAATGAAAGCGATGTCATGAATAGTCCTCCAGAGTCGTTTCGAACTCACCCAAAAAGTAAATGCGATTTCGACCGACTTGTATACACTTTCTCACGGCTTGTTGACTATGATTTCTTCAATAGGTAAATTTAGATTACTTACGCTTGATTAGATACTGTCCTATTCACTATAAGTTCTGACAGAAGGGCGACTAAGGCGATTGAGAAACTGGAAATTCCAATACAACCTAATAAATACGGAGATTTGCTATAGAAAATCGAAATTTCAGTTGCTTCATAGATGTGTATCGCGCATTTTAAAGAGGCACAAAAATAAGATTTTCACAGAATTAGACCGATAAAAGATTTCTTTTGCGAGATGGGATGTCTATTATTGTAGGCACGGTAGATAATCTGATCGGAACGAGATTTTAAAATGTTTTTCAACCGAATCCTGTGATCTAATGAAACATATTCGCTTTTATATGAAATTGTATGAAAAGAGGAACACATTCTACATCTTTTTTCTTAAAAATTAAAAATCAAAGATTCACAATTGGAATCCCACAAAAGAAACAATAGAACTTTGAGTTTCTTACGCTATTTCAACAAAAGAGTGACGCGGCACTAATTTGCTGTTAATTTAGTACCTGCTGGGCGGTCTATACATGATTACAAGAAGCACCAAAAGGTACCGGAACGGATAAATATCCATGGACCAACGCCCTAAGCGCTCCAGGCCCACCTACTAGGACATGCGTTAATGTCTTCCCTAAGGCACGCGTTAGTTTTCGTTAAACACATCCATAAATCAAAACAATTTTATGTCATTATCACGAATATTAAGAGTTTTCAAAATATTTCAAGATATTTCAGAAGATTGCAAGATATTTTTAAAAATCACAGGATTTTAAGAGGGTTCAAACGTTTTTTTAAATGTAGTTTAAAGGATTTCAACAGATTTTTAGCAATTTGAAAGATTGTCGTGGAATTTAAAAGATACCAACAAATGTTTAGGAGTTTTAAGGGATTTTATGGAATTTTAAGATATCAAAAGATTTTTTAAATAAATTTCAAAGAATTTTAAGGTATCGACAGATTTTTGTAATGGAACTTCAGGGATATTATGAACTTTAAAGGTTGTCGTGGCATTTTTAGGAATTTCAAGTGATTTTAAAAGATTTCATTAGCCTAGATTTAAAGAAGGATGAACTTCTCGGTTTCTGTTTTATAAAGTAAAATCAGGAAAAAAGTTAAGGCTAGAAAAGGATGTGAAAAGTTGGATGAAAAAGCCGAACGAGTTTAGGATTTTCGTAAATTGTAATGTGTAGCTTCTGGTATGGACCACATAGTCCGAGTCAGACTTCGACGCCCACAGCGAGGGATAACGAGGCAAGTCCCTCGTTGAGAAGGTGAGACAGCAACGGACCTTAACACAGAGTTGGCCCCGAGACATAATTGATATCTCTAAAGATGAAGTAGGAGGTGAAGGAAGAGGGAGGTGGAGGCAGAAGGTCTTATCCTGCAGGAAATTACAACACCGTTGAACCATCGAGGACACGAAGAGTCAGTTGGACCACCGCGATCGTACCAAGATCATGAGGTCCTTGTTGGCTAAACCAAGCCAAACTAACAATAAGACCTAGCGGCTATCTACAAGTGGACCTAACCAGCGCTCTCGCTTAACTCACTCAGCAGCACTATAATCCTCGGCCAACTCTGTGCAAACACCAACCCATCTCCACCTTACATAATTGCTAATCACCACTTGCCTTCGTCCAGAGTCTTCTTCCCTATTTCATTTTCTGCCCGCTCTTGATCCTTCCGGCTCCGAAGTGAACCAGGTGATGAGAAATAGAGGCTACACGATTTTTGAGCGTAGCTCTTCCTTTGGTTCTTCTATATTCATTAATTATACTCATTATATTCATTGATTATTCATTATTGTAGGTTTTATAGCATAAATTTCCTTCAAAATAAGGAAACAGAGTATATTATAATATAGGAGCTTTAAAAATGTTTTACGTTAGGAATTCAGTTAACTTTATAAGAATATTCTTTTGAAATCTTCTAAAATCTCTGAATTACAATACTGTGAAATCAACACAAATTTTCAAATTAAAGTCTGCATCGGTTTCAAAATATGTAGAGGAATTTTTATATTTTTTTAATGCATTCAAACAAGACACTTAAGATATTTAAAAATATTTTCAAGAGATATCAATGGTTTCAATAAATTGAAAGCAATTTAAAATGATTTTTTGATTTTATGAGAAATGTTGAAGAGCTTTATGGAATTATCAAAAATGTTTAAAAATGTTTTAAAAGGGTTTTAATTGATTTCAAAAGATTTCAAGAGATTTCTAATGTTTTCTTGTAATCTTTCTTGTAATATTTTAAATTTATACTTAATATTGTAAACTGTTTTATAATCCTTTTAAATCACTGTTAAATATTTTAGATTCTTAATACACTAAATGTAAAAAGTAAGTGGCATTTAAGACAAAAGAAGGGGGAATTTAAAAAAAAAGGGAAGAACTGTAAAGCCTGTTATTTTGGAATCTCTAGCCTTATCTATGTAGAATATATAGTGTCATTCGAAACAAGTAATTATGGCCATGGTAACGTGCCTCAAATGTGGCGTAATAAGTATTCCTAATTTATTTCCTAATCTCACTAAAAACGTAGTAATAGTCTCTAAATTTGAAACAGCTAATTTTTAGCTACCTGTATATATATTCATCTGCGTTCCAACTGAGTGGAACAAATCAACCTGAAAGGTATTAAGAATACCGTCTTTAAGGTATTTAGTCCCTCGAGGACAGACATTAGTCTCTAAACGACGTCTAGGGTTATCGCAAGCTACACAATTCGTGTGGACCTGTGGTAAAAGTTGTGGAAAGAATATTTTTTCATTTGGTTTAAAACTATTCCAAAAAAATCTGGCTGAATTATTCCTTATCACCTTCAAAAGCGAATGATTACTCAGTAAGACTAACCAACACTATAATACGCAATTTAAAATCGAAAGTCCATTCGCTTATCAGCTTCTATATCTTTCATCATCGTTCTTTCGCAGATTTAAATTTTTTTGCGCGAGGGCGCGGCAAATTTTGCACTAAAGAAAGAAGAACGATGATACGCGTCTCCTCGAGGCGGGCCGACCTTTGACCTCTTAGCTCATATGCATAGCCTTTCGGGACAAGGTACATGTGATTCATAATATTATATTCGTCGGGTCGAGTAATGTAAACGCACTCCGCCGCTCAAAGGAACAAGCTCACGGGCGTCAAGGGGTCGCCACCACACACCTATGTCAGCCCCTTAAATTTCCATACCTGACACCCTCTTCTAGATTCTCAGGACCCCTTAACCCCGAAGTCCCCGAAGCCAAAGTTTTTGGATATAGACTTGTATGATTATAGAGATCTTAAATTGACTTGCGTTATACATATCTGGTTTCATATCTGATGTCGTAACATTTCCAAAGAATTGACCATTTTAAAATGTCAGATTCAATAAAAACAAAGTCTTATTTTAAGACGAAGCGTTGTCTACCAACACAGCCTTAAATCAACAACTTTCAACCAGTTCTACAGGTTTTAAAAAAGGCCAAATTTTAAGAGAGGTTGGGACAAAAAATATCGTGTGAATCTCGGGCAAAAAGCGATCTTGACTCGTATGAATGAGTCTTTTGCACTCGTCGAAATTCGTTTTCTTTTCGCTCTTGATGCACTTTTAATGCATTACGATACTATTAATATGATACTGTAGGTACTTTCAAATAATTTATTCTCACTTGTTATTTAAAATGTAACTAATGCCATATCAATATCAAGTTTTAATCAGAAAGAAGTGTTATCGTTTCTTGGATTTTAAGAATGTGAGAAAGAGAGAGGTGTCCTCGTTTTTAATGCCTTGGCCCATGGTCGTTTTGGCAAAAAAAACCTGAGGGACGATGTTGTGCTTTAAGAAGAAACGATGCAGACTATCTATTATAGTAGCAGGGGACTCGAATGAATCTCTTAAAAGCATTCTTAAATACGTGCTCTTATCCATGTAGATCTGTACTAGTTGAACGATCCTAAGCATACCACGAGAGGTATTCCTGCGTGTTTTCTTGTACAAAGTTACTGATTCGAAGAAAAAACTCTTCCAGCCTCGTAATCGTTCACTTATCTTATCGCCAGCTCATGCCAGGTTTCAATAAATCTCAGTTGACACTTGCAGAAAGTCAAATATTACTTTCGATAAGGTTGATGTAAGTATAGTCAAGTAAAAGGGAGTATATAGGGATCGAATTTCGACTGCACATGTGCAAAGCAAGTATTGAAAAGCGCAGAAATGCAGCTACCTCTAATACTAAACGAGCAGAATGCCACGAAGTGTTTTGGTGACCGTGTCTACAGTTATCTTTATCTCTTTTTCCTTTTGACTAGTCGATTCGTTAGGCGAAGGTTTAAACGGCTTCTAATTAGGCACAATAGAAACAAAACATGCCCAATTTCGAAACACTTGAGATAAGAAGAAGGACGAGCGAAACGCATACCTTGTCGCTTTGGGATGGCCCATCGAATGTCTAATCAGAACCAAGAACCAGAGAATGACTCGTCGAGTGACTACTCCGAGATCGGACCTGGGAAATGAGATACCTACACACATAATTGGAAACTTAAATCTAGTTTTAATGATCTGTGGGCACTGGGCAGTCTTGTGAAGATTATATGTGTCATCAAAAATCACTACTGATGCTTATTAGTGAGAACAAAAATCTGCTATTCTCTTCATAGGGATTACAAAAAGTTTTGGGGTATTTCAACGGATTCTAAAGAGCCTTATGAATTTTACAGAATTTAAAGAGAAATTAAAAATGTATAGAGACTTGAAGGAATTAAAAAACAGTTTGAGATATTTTAAAAGATTTTAGGGGACTTCCTAAAATATCAAGGGATTTCATATGAAATTTCTGTGAGTGACAAATTAAAAAAGTATTCTAAACATACGTGTGACATGTGGGGGTATTTTTCGTCAAATCACGCTATAAATTAGTCGTCGGAGAAACTTAGGTGTCGTGTGAAATAGAGATATAGGTGTGGGGTTTGAGAGATTAACGAGGCGGAACCTGGTTCAAGGGATGAATCGATTTTTATTTTTTTCTTTGGAAGATGCCACAGACAACTTAGAACCGAGGCGTCGCGTCGCCTGATCGGCTTGTTATCTTGGTCTCGCGATCATTCTGACGACTGCGTCTCGACATGCACCCCATCGAGTTATATACCTCCGAAGGTCCACTCTTAATTACTTTCTCTTCTAACATGTAAGCTTCTTGTCACTTATGCTGCAATCTTTGCGTTCGACGAACTTTCATTTGATAGAAAACTTCAACTCCATCTAAGAATCCATATCCGTCAAGAGAAAACAAGTTTTTAAAAATAATTAACAACTTAGATACCTTTTATTCTTTAAGTCATAAAATCTAAAGATCGGTACTATAAGTTTCATGTAATTTTCAATGGGCGACTTCATCAAATTGTTCTTTACAAGAAAAAAAATCATGTTTAGTACTCGCTCAAACAATTTTTTTGTCTTTGGACTTTATATATGTATTATCTATATAATATATATGTCCTTGCCGTAACTTTCCTTGAGTCTCGTCAAGAGTCTTGAACGACATCACTAGTTTCAAGCAACTTCCAATTTTCAAGTAATTTTGAAAAAATAAAAAATAGAATATAAAAAAGCTTTTGAAAGTATATATATTTTCCTCTAACTATTTTTACAAAAATTACATCTATTGTAAAAATTTCCATATTAGAAGGAGAAAGTCGATTGAAAAATTATGTTGTTTATTTACCAGTAAAAGATAAAAATTCAACTCGATCGGAAAATATATCTTGATGAATGCTGCCATCTGGCTAGGGGTTTCAAAACGAACACATTGAGCTGCGGGGTGGTGCCAACTGCTGGGGAAGTGTAGAACACGCGTAATCGGGTTTTATATATATATGTTATTCTATGTATATGCATATATAACATATAGTACTACCAGCTACCCTTTTCTTGGGATCTACAGGTGTTTAGCTTACTTCGAATCGATGCAGTTTTAAGTTGCAGAAAAATGATCTTTACAGCTTCGTCCCAAAGCCGCTGTATTTTTTTCTTAATTTGATATTTTGTTGTATTTTTTGATATTTCTTAATTATATACAATTTTTAAATAAAACAATAAAAAGAAATACTTAAATTACTTATAATCGTTGTAAAAATGACTACGCCTTAAACTTGGTTTACCTTAAGGGCATGTGGAAAAAGTGATTTTAGGCATAGATCATAAAATCATAAAAACGGCTTTCATTCTTAAAAACAAAACTCCCCTTCGCAATTCCAACCAAAATTCCTCTTCCCCTTTCCAACCAAAACTCCCCCATTTATGATGAAATGCATTTTAAAACAAATATTATTGATAAATAAATCAAAAAACAGGGGTTGGTGCGCGCAGCGGGTAGCGTCCCCTATAAGTAATTAAAAAAGAATCTCCATACCAGACGGACATAAAGAAATCATTAAAGAACGTCGGTCTGATACGGTTAATTTTTCAAATTATTATTTTACGAGTGAGTTGGTGGAATATATGTGATTAAAATCACAGAATGACAGAATATAACTTCAGAATTCAATCATTTTTTTTTTGTTCTATAAACATCATTGAAACTATCGAGTTTCAAGTTTAGCTTCCTTAAGACTCATCTGAAATTCACGTATAGTGACAAAGGTTCAAATTTAGAAAGATTTTACTGTAATTCAGACTAATTTTACGAATTTAAGGTAAACCAATTTTAAGCAACGACCATTTTAATAACGAATAGAATTAGGTAATTTAAGTTTTTATTTTTACTGTGAACCAATCTTAAAGTTTGATTCTATTTGGGATGAGATTTGGTAAATTTGTTTATAGATCTGAATTTGTTCTGACTAGATCAAGTTATAATAAAAATGATAAAAGCATTAGAACTGCTGGACTGGACAAGCTGCATGCTCAACGTGTGTGATCTATAAATCGGCAAAATCAACCAAAGTTAGAGGGTGGTCGTTTACCTGGTTTTAACTGTAAAATCTAGTTCTATGTGGATGCCAATAAAGACTGGAAGCTGTGCTTCGTCGGCGGCAGCCATAATGGACACATAGGTAAACTGACCTCCCGTATTATTGCTATCTCTTTGTGTTAGTCGGAAGCGTGGACAAACGCGTGAAACCGTCTGCCTCTAAATATACGTCCTTTCGAAATATGTCCCCCTATAGAATTCTATCAGTATAACAGTGGGGTGGAGATAGGTGAATTTAACTTTCTTTTATGCTCTAACTTTTATTTATGATCAGTTTTACAATGTATGAATATAAAATGGATAATAAAATTCCTCAATTGCGCAAGTTTATTAGAAAGTAAATATAATAAATTAAACTATTGGTCAGATGGTGTAGAAACTTTTATGTATATTGTATATACATGTGTTGTGTATATTGGTTCTATAACGGAAAAATCTTTTGTTTACAAGTTTTTCTTAAACTATTTAGAATTTAGTGTTACTCATTCGAAACTAAAGAATTCAAATACATATTTCTTCATTTAACAAAATGACAAACTATGTATTCCATATTTAAACCTTTTTAATCTTTTAATCTTTTCAACCCTTTTAGTCCAGCAAAATTCTCATTACAAGTCCAAGCCTTGAGCGTTTGCTGTATAACTGCGCAGCCGATAGGCTATGATGCCTTTAGTTATACGTATTTTTCTTTCATCTTACGTGCGGTAAAGTATTTTTAAAACGAGAGGGAAAAGCACATAAAGAATGCGCTTGTTTCTCCTTTTCTATCTAATCGTTGGCGGCAGTCTTTCAAAAAATCAAACGAGATCGAACCCCTGCCTCTAGGTCCGTTTGCAACTGCTCTTCTCGAAAATTCTTGTCCCCTGTAAACTACAGATTTTTCTCTCTTTCCTCTATCCCTCTATTGCTTTCCTTTCTGGACAGCAGGGAGTGACACATTTTTGTAGCAAATGACACGGTCGGAATATTTCCTTTATGGTTTACAGGTATTCACAGTGTTACGCAATAAAGCAGCCATCATCCATCCGCTTTAGCGTTTATTCCATTTGATCTTGAAGGATCTGAATCAAATCTTTCTATAGACTTCGGATAATCCAATAATAGGGAATTATTTCACAGATATTATAGAATTCGATGGAAAACTGCATATACTATATAGGTTTGACCATTCTGAAGAAAATGCTATTATCGATTACCATCCTAAAACAGATATTGGAATAGGAATTTCAAATGTTAGATCTACCAGATAGGGATTACATGAGATTTTAAGAGGTTTTTAATTGAAGGGTTCTCGCTCTAGAAATCAATATTATTAATTGGCCATGGAAAAAGTTAAAAAGAAGTGAAGGAATTTAAAAAATGAAGCTTAGCGACCACCCTGGTTCATTGTGCTTATTACTATAATATTGTAAGCATATATTTTGCCAAGGCTGACCATCTGTCGTCATATAGGCGGTCTGCGACAAAACAAGCAGCTCGCAAATTACAGAGGGTGATTTTCGGCTTGTTCGACATAATTTGTACCGCCGTGGACAAAGAGAAGTCCGCGCCTACGATCGTTAGGTCCCTCTCTCCTGTTTTGGTGTCTCTATTTACGCATTCGAAGCCGCCCAATGCTACTTACTTCCTTTTGTCCATCTTTTGAATACTACTATTCCACGATAGGTTAAAATCAATGCAAAAAAAGGTTTTTATTTATTATTACCTTCAACAACCAATTTTTTTTAAAGAAAGATTAATATGTTATATCTCACAACTCGTAATATCCATTTTGATCGTAAATCTATATTCAATGATCAAATAGCGATTTACAATTTACCTTCTAGAATCGACGGGCGCATTTTTATATTTTAAACAAACGAACGAGTTCCGAGACGTTTTCGAGCATTTTTCTTACAATAGCATTAAAATTCCTGTGCACGTTTCGTCCCGCGTCATTATTATCGTCGTCCCACCTCGGTTTCTTTCACGGTGAAATTTGCCGTCTCCTTCAATTCCGTGGTTACAATTTTAGTTTCTTTCTGCCTTTTTCCCTATTTCATTTTTTTTTTTTTTTTTGCAAACCATGTTAACTCTGATGTTAATACTTGGACACCTTCACTAAATGAAAAAGAGTCCAAGAAAACTTGTGAATGTCCTGCTGGGATGTTCTTATGTAGGAAAGTTAAATGTTTTCATTTGTATATACTGAACCGTTTTATCGTCACAGCCAACAAAGTAAGAGCTTATTTTGCCAATAGAGAGTGAAATTTATCCTCCACTCAGAGGAATTCCTTTATATTCACTGGAATCCTCTCCACATTTTATTGCAAAAAATCTCCTTATCTGAAAGGAATGAAGATAAAAAATGATATAATTTTGAATGTTTTAAATATAAAGTGTTCCTTTCTGTTCATTTTATTCTATAGTATACATAATAAACGAAGGAGACAAATTAAGAATTTTAGGCGAAAGCGATAATGTTTAATCTAATTATGAGTATTTTTTAGCAGTGTGTGTCAACGATCAGTCAGATAATTGGTAAAGTGACAAATTGGTGGGTATTTAGGGGTTTAAAGCAGGAATTTCCATTAACGCAGGTCAGTTTATAGTGATTGATTAAATATCTGAACATTTCCATTCAGAATCAGTTTCTAGTATAATGTAAAAAAAAACTCAAGGACAGAATCATTTTAATTTATTCCAAATCACGACCTAGCCTTTATTCTTTATTCTTCCTAAGCCGGAGTTGCAAGCTTTGGGTCGGTTGGAAAATTAGAATTGAATTTTATTGTTGCTCGTCATAATTCAGCGATTTTCTTCTCACGTTCAAGGCCACCAAGCTTTCATGAAACACCTGACTCAAGAGAATTGTGAAACTATAAGCAGAATCCTGTACGTGTCTGATGTCCTCTTTCGAGCATTACTCTGGATTTGTCCTGAAGGTTGGATGTTAGTTAGGGTAGACTAGATGTTTTGTCTATGTAATATATACAGTCTATGATACGAGCCAAAACCATTCAGCGGAAATTTCTATATTAATTACAGTTCAGAGTGAAATGAAAGCTTTTCTCGACATAGATTAGAAAGTTTTCATCATTGTTAAAAAAATTATCCACATGCCTTCTGAATGGGTAAGTGAATAGTCACAGGGTTTAATCGCAACTAAATCGAAGGAAACAGATTGGAGTTCAAATTGCCGCAAAGCTTAACCACCCTGAAATTCATAAAGGAGATTAATCTTGGTACATCAGCGGTCAACAGAGGAAACAGCTATTGTACAATATCGCTACATGCTAGCAAACACTGGCTTTAATCTATTATGTGGACTGTTTAACGTGCTTCCACCAAGGTCCGTATTGCAAAATCGTATCCTATACGCTGTTATATTGTAGCTATATTAGACTTGGCAATATTTGCTTGCAAATAAATCCTAAACAATTAAACTTTTCAAACTCTCTTCCTGATATTATAATTAATGTAATGCAATATAGATTGCTGTTCTGTGATATTCTTGGGTCGCTTTGATCGAATACAAACAAATTTATCAAATAGAATTTACTCTTCAGCAACTTTACAATAATAAAATAACGTTATTGTTTGCTATGTTTTGTCGTGAGCAGAATATACATTTATTGTCTCTTGAACTCAGGTTTATTTCACAATATATATATTTACTTACATATAGTCTACAGTTCGAAGATTGTTTTAATGTTCTGCATTTCAAAAAGAATAATTAATATTTTAACTTGAGATTATTTTTACTAGAACATACTATATCTTTCTGAAAATTAAATTCTTGATTTAAATCGAGGGTGCATCCGAGAAGAGCCGCATGCACCCTTGAAAAGTGTTACCAGGTGGTTTCGCTCTCTGGTGTAAAGAGATACGAAAAGCAGGAATAGAAGTGAGAAGGCAAGAATAATGAAAGCACGCGTAGGGGAAATATGGAAAGGGAAAAAGTGGTGAAACCGATCAACAGGAAAAAAAGCATGTGGGGGTGTGCTCAACTTTGCCTCCTACTGTCTACTATTTGACACCCGTGCCAGATGTTTCTAGTCTTCCGCTATTTCGCAGGATCGAATTCCTCTCTGAACTGTATAAAAACTATAAGTTTGTATATGTATATTGCACGCTCGCATGCCTTCCTCTCTTTGCCATTCGATTGCCCAGTATCGAGAGCGATGCTCCATGCAACGGAGTTAGGGTGCATGTCTTTTATCTGGACTGGTTGGCGTGTTTAGTCATCTCTTCTTTTCTTGATGAGGGTTCGATTCGATGTTTTGAGCATCATTAGGCACGATGGGATTCGAAGGGTTGAAAAAGAGGCGGTAAAAGATTTTCGACAGACTCTAACTTCCAAGTAACCTAAACGTTCTAAACCTATACCATTTTCCGCTTTTGTCCTTTGTAGGAAATGTAAAAATGCGTGTTTGGGCGCACCCCCTTCACTCTAGAAAAACAGGTATGCAAAATCTGTCGCAGCTTGCTAGACCGCACACGATAATCTGGCATCTGTCGTCAAAAATACAACACGTCGTATCTTCCATTGTGTTATTGCATACTATACGTGAGGAATCAAAAATGTAATATAAAGTTGAAAATTAATTTTTTTTTTAGGGTCCGTCCTTAAATTACGTAAGGTTTTTGGCTAGATGGGGGGGTTTACGAGCTCTTACAGACGGTCAAAATTTCAGAAAACAACCTTACGTAATTTAAGAACAGCCCCTTATGATAATTCATCTATTTAACTTTTTGTTGTAACTATGATTTTGTTAAAAATTTAAATACTTCGTTGAACATCCGTCTTTCAAAAGCTTTAGATGATTGTCGCATATATAAACAGTCAAGTCATTTCT
Source organism: Synergus laeviventris (assembly GCA_032275145.1). Lineage (NCBI taxonomy): Eukaryota > Metazoa > Arthropoda > Insecta > Hymenoptera > Cynipidae > Synergus > Synergus laeviventris. Next base: position 11,110,065 of record JAUESI010000018.1, on the reverse strand, counting down.
GTAGTAGAATCAACCCAAAGTAACGAAACAAGATTCCTCTACGCTTCTTTTGTATACCCTTTTCACAGCGCTTTTCTAGCCGAGGAAATTGGCAGGGTGCAAAACCCTTTGTGCCTTAGTGCAGTGGCTTGGATATACAAGAATCTGTAAACAGCTGCGAATTCCATTTCAATAACAGTGCAGATCGTATTTTGATGAACAGTCCAGTTCATGCTCGGCTCTTTGATCCCGTCCAAAGCGTCTGGAATAAATTCTTTCTCTTCTATAGCCAAATCTTGTGTGAGTATGTGTGTGATACATGTATATTGTACCGTGGTTAATTGACTTTTATCAATATGCTGCAGCTGAATTTTTCCTCAGCACAATTCTTTCTCCTTATTTTTGAAAGTTTAACGGATTAAGCAACCACTTTTCAATATATGATAGTAAAACTTGCAATCGTATCATCCTAATTCCTATCTCCAAAAGAACGCTTTTTCGGCACATAATTCTGTTGATAATAGTGTGTTGGCTGAAACTTCAAATGGTGAAAGGAGAATTGCATTTATTGGCAATTTTTTCGTTCTTTATGAGGTTCTTCATGTATCGAGTACCAGGTTTTTTCCGTATTGGCATATCGGAAACTGAACGTTCGAGGTTTTTCAACTATTTAGCTATTATCGCAGTCGGGTGATCGGAGCCAGAATCGATTATCGTACAACGTCCAATATAGAAAATTCAAAAAAGACTAATATCACACTTTATACTGAACTATCCGGTCAAATTTTTTCATAAAAAATTTTCTTCGATAAAATGCAGGTTTTTGTATTTGTTGTAAAACAGACAACGAAATTCAATGTGTTCCGTAACAGAATTTTCACCCTAGAACTATTATTATTTGATTTCCTTCCGTTGGCTAAACTTTTATCTATAGTTGAAAATACACTTGTATTTCTTTCCCCGGAGACATTATTCTTTCGCTTTCCTCCACTATACAGAATCTGAAAGTTTTCAACGCGTTTCGATAGAAAAATTTTGTCAGGTAACAAATGTGCGGACTTTCTAAGGTTCACTGACAACTCAATTCAAGTTTTTGAATATTCTGTTCATCAGTACTTCTGTAATAAGTGATAAGAAAAATGCAAGATAAATGTATTTTCGATATAAAACAGTCAAGTTCATATCTTTTAAAATGCATGTAATAGAAATAACTGAGAATTTTATTTTTATGACTTTCTTTTGCCATTCAAGGAGCGTGAAGAAAAGAGATATGTTCAAAGTGGAATTTTTTTTATGAACGATAACAAAAGCTACATCACTCTGAGCGTGGGCCATTCTTTCCTTAAAGTACTATAAAAGAATGAACTCAATTTCCCATCTTCTATTACTTGCCTATAGATTGTACGATGTTGTAAAAATAGCGCGAAAAGATGGGATCAAAATTCTTGATGGCACAATTTCTGCAATTTTTACAGTTCGCAGAAATAAGACGATAATATTGCTACATATAAAAATGCAATTCTTCTTGACAACCATCACTCGATACTTTTATGACAATTCGAGATAATTGAAGCTAGATTACAGTTAGATTCCAGCGATAGAACTCTTCAGTTTTTTTTCACCTTTCATTAGAGGGAAAACTGTTTTTAAAGTGTACATAGACTTGTAGAGATTGTATGTATAGTGGGATAGGGGGATGTTGCCTAAAGCATTATACGTATAGGTATAATACGAAGTACTCAAACAAACAATACGGCTTCCCCAGATGCTTCCGGTTTCCTATTTCACTGGATAACCATCAGGACACGTGCCCTCTTATACTTCCTTTCCTTATCCCATTCCCCTCACCTTCGTGATAGGTTCACTTCTCACTTCCATCTGATTCAATCACAGATAAAATTTCCAAATGGAAATAAAACATCACATCATCGAACTTGCCTACATATATTAAAAATGATGCTGCGAAAAGAGATCTTTAGACATCATTTTACTGCAGTCGTATAAGTGAAATGATTCTAATCTTAGCTTGGTTTATTAAATTACGAGTTCACCATCTGCAGTGAGTTGCTAGTATTTTATACTTCGAAGATTCTTTGCAAGACATATTAATGAGTCAGCCACATAATCTTAAAGTTTTGGCATTATGATTTTGACTAACCGCCCAACATATCATATTTCAACGGCTGCGACCTCAACGAAGAAGTACAAAGCCATCTTTTCGATCCTACCTTGAAGCGCGACCACCTGGAGGATGTCGAGCGCATGTCGCTAAATACTCGTGCCGCTTAAAGAGGTTGGCAAACGTTTGACGACGATATGCCTAAGCATGTGGGCGTTTTAGTACCCATGAAAGCTCTTCATATGCTGAGGGGAACGTGAAGAAGAATGAGACAAGAGTTATTGGAATCTACTCTACTTCCTGGGCACGCGACGGCGGAATCTACACTCGACTAGACCCCCAGCTGTTTCCTGTCTACTGATGTTTTGCTTCCTTTCTCCATGTTCTTTCATTAATGCTGAGCCGAAAATTTTTTCTTCTTACCATGTGCTTAGTACAGCTTTTATATTTTTATTCTTTAGTTGAAAAAATTATTTCAAGCTCTTTTGAGGACTTATTTTTGTGGACGATAAAAATTTGCAATGTTCTACATGAAAATTTCCTTTATTCTGAAGGCTTTACTATCCCAGATGCATATTCAGGTTGACTATCTTAGAAGGTTGTCCTAAACTTGACACGCATCATGATCAGTTTGACCATCAAGTTTTTTCCGTGTGCAGAAAATGAATTTTTATGAACATACATGCATCCTATTTCTCCATAAGCTTCTTGAAATTCAGTTGCCACTTCAATGATAAAGTTTTTAACTCCTCAGTGCGCAAATTCACCTAAAAACGTTTTTTTAACATTAAATTAAAAATTTCAGGGTGTCAAAGAGTGTTTTAAACATGGTTTTGTTTTGTACTCGACCAGTCCTGCAACCTAGGCTAGGTCACTCAAAAAGTATTATTATAAATGTGTTATTTATCTAAGTTTTCTTCCAACAAATCATTTGAAAGAAAGAAGTCAGCATAAAATGGAAGAAAATTGTAGGTCCCATATCTAAGATGGGATAGGAAGAATATCAGACTGTTGTTTGTATCATTTCCGATAAAGGAAAATTAAAAAAAGAATCTTCTCTAAAATATACAAAATCCAAAATTTTCTGGTGGAATGCAGCTGTATACAACATATTAAATGAACCACCAAAGTTTCAACCCCTCCGCGTTCTTTGAACTTACCCTACTTCATCTCTTAAAATTAAAAATTCAACAAAATTACCCTTATTCGTTGGATCAAAATTTTATTACTGATAATAAGAGTAATCTTAATGAGACCAAGGCATCATCCCTTAAACTAAAAAATTCACCAAAAATTCTCGAATTCATGGGTCAAGATTTTATTGCTGATAATACATCTCCTTGATCTTATTCGTTGGGTCAAAATTTTAATATAAGTCTTCTTAATACTAAAAGGCGTTCTAAAAAGTTTCATCTCTCCAACTCATTTGGAACTTACCCCATACTTACCACAAACTTTTAGGTCTAAGAGTCGTCAGTCGATGGTATGAGGTGAGTTCTCTCTCCAAATGGAATGGGAGTATGATATTTTGGGATGTTTTCTAGCATTAAGAAGATTTATTTCAACAATAAAATGTTTACCCAACGAATAAGGGTAATTTTGATGAATTTTTAAATTATAAGGGACGAAGTAGGACAAGCTCCATATACGTGCGGGGGTTGAAACTTTTGAGGTTCATTTATTGGATTGTTTACAACTACTTTCCACCAGAAAATATTGGATCTTTTAGAGAAAATTCTTTTGTCCAGATCCAAACTTGAGTCTTGATAATCGGCTGGGCTTAGGGAAGGTTTTCTGCAGTTTTCCTCTCCTCTATAGCCAACTATCGACGAAAATGCGAGTGTCTTTAATGAAAATGACCAGAATGGTATACATGGATAGAAATGAAATAAAAGAGTGGATAGAAAGGTATTAAAACGTACTGAAAAGACGTTTTATTAGGTTATGCTTTCAGCAGGTGACATAATATAAAGAGAATCGACGCGTGGTTGTCGCGTGCAGAACGCGTGCGCTGTGTTTAGTTGAATTGGGCTGGGGACTGGTCGAATCCAGGTTTTGTTGTGGAAGGCAAAGTATAGAAGGGGATAATGTCACAGTTGCAGAACCTGCCGGCAGGTGGTGATACAGGTACGCCTGGCACGTGCCACCACTACTGATTATATACTCCGGGAATACCCCCCTCGGAAGTTGCATCGGTGAACAATGCGTCTGCATTGTATGTGCTCGTCATCGTGCTGGTACCATGGTGAACGTGCACAGTGCACCATGTAATTCAATGGTGCGGTTGTGTGCCAAGCGGGGATGTTATCAATTATCATAATTAATCAGCTGCGAGAGAGGCACTATGCTCTATACCTGAATGGTACCACACATGAACAACATTGTTCGGATAACAGAATGAATACTAGACTCGATTTGTCCAGATTGGTGCGATTCACGAAATTTTCGTTAAATAATCGCAATATCGAGTACAGAATTGAAAATGCATATTTCAAAGGAGCATAGTGTGCACAGAGAAAAATTTATATTCAAATTTAACATTTAGATTCATAAAAATCTTTCATAAATGTGTGAAAAATGTTAAATGCTGTAACAAAACTATGACTGAAAAGTTTAGAACTTTAAAGGGAACGAATTTATTTAAAGGGAATAATTTATTGTTAGTTTCAGTTGGAACTATATTTCTGGGTGAAAAATAGAATTACGAAAAAAATATTTCGTTCACTTGACCTTCAAAACTTCTCGTGCGTATAAAATATTTATAGTTTGTTTTCTCTTTTGAGAGTAGATTATTATAATCATAGTACGTTTACACTATCCAATTAGTAATTTTTTACTAATCTCTAGTGTTTTAATTTTTCTCTAATTGAATTTCTATAGTAGAATTTCACTAATTCAACTACTCTGAATCTGAATAATCTAGTCTCCATTTTGCAACGCTTTGAATCCACTGTTGATCAAATTTCTCGCCTTCGGATTTACTGTTTGTGTGTGAGAAGAACATAAAAACAATGCTCATTAAGCCAATATGTCAATAATATTATTGTTTGGGTCGCCGCACGATTCAGATTTATTATTCTTGGAATTCTTAATTAGAGTTTCTATATTTATTTACCAAATCATTATCCAAGAAAGGTCGTGTTTACCTACTCGGTAATCTATATTTCACCTTGATCTTCTATACGATATAGGACAAGGGACCATGCATGAGGTAAAAGAGACTAATTTTCGTCAGTTAATTCGCGATCGTCGCACGTGTAACACGGAAATAAGTAAATTATCTAAATAAGTAATTTTAAGTGAAAAAGTACATGGTTTTAATTTTCATTTGTAACTAAGTGCAGTGTATCTATTTACCAAAACAACAGGCATTCAAATCACATTCATTATGTCGCTTTTCCGGTATGCAATTTCCAGAAGCCCAAGGTATGCTACAGTGTTACAATTGTTGAAAACTGACTTTTTTTTCTTCTGTTTCATAAGAAGTAGTTCATCAAGTTTCTATAATAAGAGAATTTAAAAAATTTAAATCAGTGAAAAATGTTACAAAATCAAAATAAAATGGATTTAAATTATATTTATGAAAAAAACGCGAGGACTTAAGAAATGAAGGTCATTGTGAGAAAATGTCTACTTTTGTGATGAGCAGGGGTAGAATTTCTTGAAAATGCTCCAGGGAATATCATATATAAACTCTTCGAAGTAAATAATCGATAATAATAACTGTATCGGTTTTGCTTTTTGTTTCAGGTAAGTCTATCTTTTTTGGTGCTAAGTGACATAAAACAGAGGAAATGACAAGGGAGCAAGAGATGGGTGGAGAAAATGGTCAGAACTTTTATTGTATATTGCGATTTTTTTTGTAATGTCACGAGAATGTTTCCAGCTGTCTCACAAATATCTACAGGTATTGTTTGGGGTAAAGATTCTACACAATTTTTAACATTTTAAAGGAAGGGATTTAGTTTTGTAAATTGAAGCAAAATCTGAAACCAAAATCTTCTTTTGAAAGTTCCAACCTAATTATAAAACAAGAGCAAACTGAACAAAATGCGTGTAAAAGTTTGATAGCTCTTAGCTTGAAGCTTCAGCTGTGATGGACTTATTTATTTTCTTTTTAAACTATTCTGCCAGTACATTGTTTCATCATGTACCTCTAACAGTTTGAGAAGAAAAATCTAGTTCTTTTTGCACAAAATATAAAGAGATTCGTAAATTTTTAACCGTAATTTCGGAAATAAAATCTAATTTTAATAGTCTACAAAAACGTATAGACTGTTGCTTTTATTTTGGAGGAAAAGGAAGAGTAGAAAAAAAAGTCTATTTGCAGGACTGCCAATTGGCGGCTCTTTCGAACTGATGTTGTACCTCTCTTTGTAAGCAAAGTCTGTCGATAATCGATATAGTCGTCTCTCGTGAGTTTGGATTCTCGTGATGATCAATTTCCTCCTTTTTTTTTATTCCCGAACTTCCAACCTTTTCCTTCAAAAATAAAGCGCAAACCAGTGGGGCGCAGAAAAACGATTAGTTTTTAGTTTAGTGCCGGTTTGATGGCGTGAAATTGCGTTGGGTTGCTGGGGTCTTTTCGTTTTGATGGACTCATACCGAGGGACTCACTCTGTTGCGGATGTAGCGTTGTTGAGTTTTTTGCTTTCGTTTTCAGCTAATGCTTGCCATCGACAGATTTAATTAATTTAAAAAAATCGGAGCCTCCGGTAAATATTCTGATCAGAGAATGGTTCACATTTCAGTGAATTTAGGAAAGCAATTTGCTCGTTAAAAATCTTGCAAAATGGATATCTTGAAAAGTTACATCTAGATAGTCAAAAAAATTGAATTACAAATATATTCATCCTATAAATATCTAGATATTCATGATAAACATATAAAAACTTAGTATCTAGATATTTAGATTGAATATCTTAGATGGCTGTCACATAGTTCACTATCCAAACCGTAGAGGTTTAATCCCAAAGCATTTGCTCAACAAAATTTAAATTGCGTGACAAATGTGAAAGTTTGTCATTTAATTACAGGGTACTCAGGAGAATTGAGCAAATTATTAAAATACGAAACTCAATCGGCATATAGAAGCTTAGGTCTCCCTGATGTGTTAAACTCTGAACAATAATTCAAGCACTTTAATTATTAGCTCCATCCTAGTATAAAGCTAGCTTCATATAACAAGGGACTCGGCTTCTCAAGGGTGATATAACCGTATAACTCGACTCGAGACTTTGAGAAGCGTGCCGCACGTTTCAAAGTTTGCATCGTGCGGTTGTGTAATGGCGAGGGTGGTATCGTCTTGCCCTGGCATCCATGGCATCTGTTGAACCTCGATACATTAAACTCTCCCGTACCACGGAAAAGCAGCAAGGAGAACTGGCATCAGTGTACGTCCTAAACAACCATCATCATCTTGCAGCGGTAACTCGATAACGCTTTTGTAGTTGGAGAACCATGATATTCGAATATCTCCTGAAAATGAAATTACAGAAAGAGTTTCAGGCAGTAGAAATTATAATAAAAATAGTAGAGCAATCATAAGTATAATCGTACCTCTATCATCGATTTGAAGTCTACATCAAATATAAATTAAATAATAGCATCCACATCTTCGTTAAATCCTCTCAGTGATTGAGCACTTTTATCCGCTGTTTATATCTTTTTGTTTAATACCACAGGATACCGTATCTGGGTCTGTATATCTTTCTGCCCTTCTACTGATCCTCCTTCTTTTTCCACTCTACTTTTTTATGGTGCTTGCAACTCACCGCGTGCAACATGTCGTTTATCGACACGTGTTCTCTTATGTTATAAATGATATCTGACCTATCTATAAGTTTTTGATATTTATAATTCTAGAACTCAAAGGAAAAGGTATTGTTTTATTCCTGAGTATTGTATGATCCTATAGAAATTTTGTGCAAACATCAGAAAATGGTATATATTTTATTTTACTAGAACTCGCGGGGAAAAAAACAGTTTAGGGGAAGCAACTTGTCGCGAGAAAAACACAATTTCTGTGACAACTGAAGACAGAAAAAAAAGACTATGAAAGACCTTTCCGTTTCCTTCATCATCAGGATCCTTGTCTTCGCTCTCCTTCACTGATGCTTCAGGTGCTTTTTATTTATTTTTCTTCTCTTCTGTTTTATTTCCCTTGACTTGACTTTAAACATGAACGTTCCTTGGTAAATAAGAACAATTGTGTTTCACAAGGGTATTTTTTATCGGAGCTCAGTAATGTTCTACCAGAGTAAATGGAGGATTAATTGTTTTATAAACTCTCGTTCCTAACCGTAAGCCTGAAGGGTAGTTGTCCAGCAAAGTTCTTCAATGTTCCTAAATCATTACGATGTAATAAACTCAGACAAATTTGTAGCTCGAGGTGACTGAAGCGGCTCCTAAGTTAATTCGACTGACTGAGGTCATTTAATTTTTTTTTCTTGTAAATCATGGAAATAGTTACGCTTTTTCCTCAGATTCTTCTTAAGCACCTGAGAAGTTTAATTACTCTATTTTGAAGTAAGCAAAGAATATAAATCTATGACAATACAAATGCAAAAGATTTAAATTATATTTAAGGGCATGTAGGAATTACCATAAAAGCTTTAGTACGCAATTTCAAATGAAAATTAAACAGAAAAGATTGTAGCCCCACTTCGGGTATCTTTGATCGACGAAAGGGAAACTGGGGAAGAATCCCTAATGATATGCTATGTGGAAAAAGTGTCGTGGAGCTGACTGAAAAGCAGAGATAGGAAGCATTTAAAAAAGGGAAGGCTCAGGTGGCAAGAGCGAGGTGATCACCACGGCCGTCCAAGGCGTAAATGGCAAAAGAAATTATTCATGAAAGGTGCCAAGGACGCAGCGAGATGAAATGAGATTCTCGCGGCAGGTTGAACAAACGTAGATACTGATCGGTGCTAATGTTTGGTTTATAGGGCATCTTTTATTTCTTCGTGAAGTCACGAGCTCATGACCCAACTAACATAGAATTTCAAGAGGCATTCTTCTAAATTATAAATGATCTATTTTCGACCTCAAGCGGATTCATCTAGGAACTATTGCATTTATACGTAACAAGAATGTTGTTTTTATTTTTAAGGAATATAGTACAACTAAACCTGTTTACTCACCGTATAAATAGTTGATCATAATCAGGTTGATTCAGATAGTAGTTTCTTGGGATATCCTCTGATTGGACTGCAAGGAAATAATGTCCGGAAAGTAAAGGTAGAGTCTTTTCGGGGAACGCTAGGATTTCGAAATAAGGTAGCGACGCGTCACGTACGCGAATCCCAGTTCGTTCGACTGGAAGCTTTCGCTTATCGCGATGCATTTCGATGGCGATAAGATCTCGTGGCATGCACCACCAACACTGTACACGTAGTTACCGCTCCTGCAAATTCCATCCTGAACTCTCCAAATGCACATCTCCTTTCTATCTTTTTTCTGCAGTGTTTCTTCCTTTTCTCAAACCCTTACTCTAGACATCGGAAACCTATTCCGCGAATAATACTCCACATGGAAGGTCCAATGCACAAAAGGCGTTTTCAAATACATTACCTCGAGACAGTTTCCTATCGAAACTTGCAAGCGGAAGGTGAGCAGTATAAATATTCTTCTTTAAAAGATAACTATATGATATAGTTCCTCAGAGATGACATTAAAATTAAAACCCCTTTTTACCATTCATTTGCATGTAATTACATCCCATCGTAAGATACCTTCCAAAGCAAGTAGTTTTGGAGGTATTTTAAGGTTTTGGCACATTAATATCAGCAATTCTAAAATGGCCTCAAGCGTTCTCGCGTGCGCTCGTTCTGCACATGTTGCAACGACCTGTCGATTTCGATGCATCCGAGAGCATGCAGCTTGCGATTTTTTGTTTTTATTTTTTTGATGGAACTGCAGACAAAAAAAAACCCAAGCTTCAGATTCAAAGCTTTGACTCGAAGCGCACGTGCGTGCGTGCATATATGCAAATCACAGGTGGTTCATGATGAATTCAAAACATTTCAACGTCCATCTGGTAGATCCTTATTATCCTCACGCTCTGGAAGTACATCTCAAATTGCCTTGTAAATTACTACATTATCAGCAGTTTCTTAAGTCGAGGGGGGTCGCTCTTCAGAGAGTCATTTAAAACATTCCACACTAGTTGGTTCTCCGAAGACTAACTAGTTTTGAATATTTATGTGAAACAATTCTCTTTGCGAAAAGAATTCGAATTGCTAAGCACAAGTGGTTCGTTCGTCCTGTCGCCTTAAAAGGTATGACAGCCGTGTGTCGAAAGGTTTCTAACAGCGGTGAGACGTCGACAGGCAGCGAAAGAATGTCATCGACTCTGTCAGGTACCGGACGAGCAAATACCAACCGGTGTTCCTTCCGGAATTCTTGGAACTTGACATTCTTACACCCTCAAGATAACTAAATTGTCCCTGGAAAGGTTGATTGACTCTTCTTAATTGATTCTCATTGTCGTGGCTAAATTTTATCTAAAAAACACAGATAAAAATAGTTCGGCAGAGTTTGTTCTTTTTAGTTAATCGTGTTAAACAGTATCTTTAAAGTGCATGAATTTCGAAAAAAATTTTTAGAGTGCGAATAGAAGTGACAAGGATTTATGCTGCATCGTCATGATGGGTGGGAGTGCGATTGTATCTTTGAAGAGTTGTTTCGTGGCAGAAAGAAGCACCCCTGTAGAGCAAGAGAAATATCGTTCGATCGTAGCTATATCGGTGCCTCAATCACAATCACCTTCTAGCAGATAAAACGAAAGTGTGGGCGCGAGAGGCGTCTTTATTTGCCACCATTGTCCATTCTAAGTGGGTCTTTCTTACGCATAATGCCTTATCTCATTCTGGATTAGCCTAACTCGCGACTACCGCCATGTCAAGCCCTCAGGGAATATGTCTTATTTAAATGTCTCGCCTCACAACCAATCTCCAAATATTCATTCTCTTCGTTGTCATTCCAAACACTCTTTGTGTTCTATTCAGAGCAACCATTCCAAAATATTTTATTTCAGATGTAATCTCAAATCCACTCTCTGGAAATATCAATCATTCTCTCGAGGTATTTATGTTTGCGACTATTGAAGTAGAAAATCACTGAACAGGACCTCAATTATCAAGTCAACTGAGATAGTTTCCCATATTTCCATTGGTCATCTTTTAAATCTCCTACATTTTTAGACGTCAATTTATAATTTTCATTTAACTTGTACATATAACTTCAGAAAATGTATGAAGACCCTTATTGTCCCTTATGCACCTGTCTGTTTCATTGTAAACAAGGGGTTGGATAAAATGTTTTGATAAACCGAAACAAATGAAGGAAAAGGCGCGCAAAGTTGAAGCAAGGTTAAACTTGAGAAAAATAAAGAGGCTCGAAGTAAGGAACAAAAAATAAATAATTCCGGTCGGGCTGGCAGAGAGGAAGCATTAAAGCGCGGGGGTGAAGAAGAGCTCTTTGTGTTTCTCAGGTGAGCGTTATAAATGAGCCTGAGGAGGAGGGCGAGAGCTGAAAGGGGGGTTGTCGACGACCACACCTATGCTACCAAAAGGCAGACATGACCACCGCAGAGTCCAAATCTTCCTCGGATGCTCAAACAAAAATAATCTTCGTCGGATACCCCATACCATACCACACGCCACACACCATAAGACCTGTCCATTCCGTATTCTCCGCGGTTGGTACCTTTTCCCGATGCTGATGATGCTGGTGGTGGTGAACGTGATGGAAACAAGCCAGAAGAGAAGGATGAGAGGTTCCTACGAAGATAATCGTCGACTTGGTGGTCCGCCGCAAAGCTTCTGTTCCGTACCCGTTCGGCAAACTCCAAATTGCCACCGCGGGCCATTATATTCGCGTCAGTAGTGGCGGCATCGTCTTCTCTTGACATATACATTCAATCGTTTCTCTCTGAAAATCGTGTGAGCACCGTGGTCTCAATCCCTTTACTTTTACAGATCATAGAGGGGTTGATCGCTCGAAGAACATATTTTATTCGACGTATACACAGATCTATCATTTTTTTAATTCATTAAAATAATCAAAATGTTAAAAGAATTCTAGAACTTTCAAAGATTTCAATTTGAAATCTTCCCTAAAATAGAGTTCAGCACTATTAAAACATATTTAGCTGGAAATTACGTAAATTACTTTCCGTAGCTTCTATTTTCTTTTTCGATCACGACGTTGATAAGTCGGAACGTAAATAGAAGGGACCTGGGAGATCTTGACATGATCGCAATGATCTAGCTTCTTCTCAGCATGAGGACAGTTTCGAAATTACGTTCTCATGGCTTTGTGAAATCGTTTATGTCACCGATAAAATCGATTTCTTCGGGACGCTCGAGATTTTCTGACTGATATGTTTTTCTTCAAGAAGAAACATCTTAATTCTAGTGAAATCGGTAGCGCTGTGAGTCATCAAAATTGAGATAAATTTTTCTTGAAGCGCATTCAAAATTTAAAAGGATAGAACGAATAATGCGTGGAGCACATAACATTAGGTATACATATATGTGAAACTATATGCGGAAATCCGCATCCGATCGATTCCATTGATAGCACCGACTCGATATGTATTATATCCATTCAGTAATTATCCGTACATAGCACAACCAACGAAACGGAACGTTTATTCAAAGTGCCGTGCATTAGCGCATTCGTAAGCGCGGTCGCTTTGAAAATATGGGCTACAATACATTAATTAACGACATAGATATTACTAAATTTCATACTTCCGTGACTATAATAAATTTCGAATACGGGAGATTAAATATCGATTCAGTTGTTTCGAAATGAAGTTAAAAATCCTTGCATATAGTCATTAATCATTGTGTATAAATGACGACTGTAATTCAAAAGCCTTCATAGTAAAAACAAATGCTTAAAATTGTAACAGCTTAAAATCCTTGGCAATAAATTCAATCAGATTTGACATTTTAGACTTACCTATTTATTTTCATTGTCATTAATGTAAATTCAGATAAAATTAGTGAAGACAAATAAGACCTCGAGAAGCTATGAGGGTTGATAAAACCCACATCATATGTATTATGACTCTTTAGTACGTGTTTTATCCCAGATCCACAGTTACAAGTTGTTATCTATAGTATTCAGGAAACATTAAAAATATTCCCAAGGAAATAATGCGTCATTAAATATTATTTTGGATAATGTCCTTGAATAAAGTTTAAGAGGGTCTTCTGATTTTTACTAGTTTCTCTCTCTCTCCCGAGCACATGACGACATACCGGAAATAACCAATAAATGCGCCTGGCTTTTCTCAACAAATTGGCTTTATATTGACAGTGACGCAGGCAATATACGTCAGTGATAAAAAAATGTTATTTGCCTAGTGCAAGACAATTGATGTAATTATATTTTAATCAAACGCGTTGAACGCAGAGAGTAAGTAACTGTGTTCGAAGAAGAGATAATGGGTCATTTGAGACATGAGAGATAACCAAGCGGACACGATTGAGGAGTCGTGAAGCGATTATTCTATAGAGAACAATTTGCCTGCTCTATTGGATAATATCATGGTGGCGCCAACCTGACCTGCTTACGTGCCATCGGTAGATTGTAATGGATCGGTACCATGGCGACGGTCCTCGTATCACTTCGTCAGCTTCATGCCTTGCAAACCGTGTAAACAGAAGCTAAGCGTTAGCCCTTAGCGCGATTTATTGAGAGTCCCTGTGTGCCAAGGGTTTTGGTATAAATTTCAAACTCTATTTTAAATCTATTTCTTGAGCGACAAGAAACATTCTCGAAATATTTTTATTTGGTCGTTTTACGATACAGCTTCGTTCAATACAAAAATTACAGAGTCTGGTGCATGCTATGCATTTTTTTAGTATAAATTTATATTCGTTGATGCCCGAAATTTGCACAATGTGCATATCGATGTAGAAACAGATGGTAAGAAGAAGAGGAATGCGATATGCCAACAACTGGTGCACTTGTCTCGCTTGAGGTCGTTACATCCCACTTTTTCTTGAAAGTCACCGAAAATTGTATAGTTTCCGAAGAAATATTGACATCGCTTCTTTTGTAATAATCGAAATGAGGGGGCGTAACGGAGGACCGGATGTTACGATGGTAGGTCGCGAAAATCGTGTCGTCACGATATTTTTTGTTAGTGTTCGTTGCGAACCGGGAATCTCCAGGTGGTGGCGCGTGCTGTCGACAGGTGGTGAGCGTTTGAAACGCGTTCGAAGGATCCACTCGTTCTTTTTGAATTGGCTCTAATTTATCTTTAGCAGTTTAGTCTGTTCATTCGAGATAGTCAGCTTCCTTCATCTTCCTCTTCCAGTTTCACCCACGTCCACCTACACGTAATCCTTAATGTCGATAAATTTACCACTGATTACCATTTTAGCGATTTTCTGCTGTCTTCGAGATGTGCACACATACATAAAGAATTTCAGGTTTCTGTGACAAATGAGACATTTCGTGGCGGCGGAATTGCAGAAAGGAGGTTTAGAGAGGTAGTCGGTGTCTTGAAAGAGCGTGTTTAACGTTTAAAAGAAGATTAAGAGGATTAAGTAGGTTGCTGTTGCAGGAGACGCTCTTTACAAAAGCTTCTTGACGCAATTTAAATCAAATGAATTATAACTTTTTCTCTTTCAGCAACATTAATCTCCCTTGTTTCATATACGAGCATTTAAATATGGTTTCGTTTTCTATAGAAAATTACAATGAAAGTTGCACATGATTGTAAATATAAATATGTGCTCAATATTTTAGAAACTGTTTTATGGAGCGATAGAATCAATATATAGTTCCCATATAGCGAAATGGAGGGTTACACATATTTTTTTCGTGCTATCGCCCGAATAACGATAGATTGACACTTCTATTATTTCTGTTGTATTCTATCATTCGATTTCTTCCACATCCTTCCTATGAAAGCAGTTTATCTCTTCCATTTCTCGATCAAGAATCTAGAGTTTCCAATATCTCGGCAGGTGGCATTAAAGATTCACTGCTGTGGTTAAACACCCGGCATGAAGGAGATAGACTGATATAGGATAGAGCGAAAGAGTTGAGAGAGCGAAAGGCAGAGGGTAGAAGGGGTAGGTAAATGGAAGAGGTAGTCTCGTTAAAAACATCTGCCACCTCACTACCAAACGAAACGTTCTGGAGTCTGGATGCTGGAGTCTCGAGGAGAAACCAGAGTCCTAGAACTCGTTGGAAGTGCAACATGCGAAGAGTTGTGAATAAAGCGCGAGAAAGAGAAGAAGGAAAAGTGGAAAGAGAAAAAGCATTCAAAGTCGCGAGACTCGAGTGCGACCCTGAGTGAGAATAGAAGGCGAAGGTATTATCGGTGGTTGGGCTCTCTTGAGTCACGTTCTCCATAGTGAAGATGCCGCTTTGCTTGATCGCCTTATCCCAACCTGACCCGTTGATTCTTAATGGCGTTATTAACCTTACACCTGCAGCACAAATAGTTTCGATATCAACAGCCGCAACCGTCTATCATCGCTCTCTTCTTCTCACGCTTTAACGCATTGTTTAGGTCGATGTTAACGCCATGAACAAATTACCAGATGTTCAGTAAAAGTTTTTTTTCAATAAGTTTTTTTTGCATCAAGTCCCACGAATTGATCCCACGGATATTCTAAAACCATTCTTACTTTAAGTAATTAGGTTTAAAAAAGCACAGAAATGACTTAAGGTTTTGTTTGAACGATCGTAATCATAGCTACGTGTTCAGCTGTTCAGTTGCACAACTAACGTTTATAAACGATTCCCGATATGCCTCTAGCACTATCACCCAATGAAAACACGCCGCTGACCCAGGGGATTTGCGATAATTCCGCAGTAATGATTTTCGATGGTCTGGACACGGCGGTAGGATACTCGAAGAGACAATAATGCACCAAGCACTCCACTCTCTCTCATATACGAGAAACTTCGTTAGTGATGGCCGAGTGAACATGTTTTCGTCCTGCCATGTCTTGTATGGAAATGGTCTACTCGAATTTCCTCAACTGCAATAGAAACTTATCGTTTCGTTATTTTTCATTCTGATTCAATGCAAATCTGCAGTATTTCATTATCTTCTTCACACTCTAAAATAATGATAACTTTAGAAGTGGACCAACTACCAACTAATGCGAAATGCCACTACATTTATCGAATAACAGTATGAAAGCACATTCTGAATTGATAATTTACTGAATGCAATTAGGATAATTAGGAATAGTTAATCGCGAAACTTGAAATATTATAGGTGTATAGTGTTATACAAGTTGTCAGCGAAAATGCTAATAATTTCCATTTGAAATGAATGATGCCTTTTTCCATATTTTGTGAATTTTGAAATGTAAAAAATTTTCGATATTGCATTTTTCTGAAAACTCTGATGCGATAGATTATTTATAAGCGTGAATTGGTCGGATGCGTGTTGAGCTAGGTGCAACCTATCAAAAAGATCAATTAAGAGAGAAAAAAGAGAAATATGATGTGTATGCTTTTAAATGAATTTCATAGAGAAATTATTAGCGCCCAACAGTTGGCTCCTTTTTCCATAAGTCCATAATTAACGAAAATGATTAATTCCTAGAATTTTTGGTTAATGAAAGTTCAAAGACTCTTCAACTCGTCGACAGAATAGTTTGCATTTAAAAACCGATACTACTCAATTTACCATGATTTCCTGCTTATGTTAGAGAAATTCAGGGAATACGTTTTTTACCATTCACTGAAATTGCGGCTAGAAAGATAAGAAAAAGAGGGACCAGGGCATAAAATTTCGTATTCGTTGTTCCTCATCGCCTTTCCCATGACTTCGTGACTATTCCTTTACCTTTTTTCCTCGATAATCGAAATTCTTGCTGCGTCGATCACCCAGTAGCGAATCCCGGAACTCGAGCAGATATAAATATATTCTATACTTTTGGTAGACAAAGTAATTAAGGTGAAGATACCTTTTAGAAAATGTAAATGTACGAATTTCCAAATTTGTTTTAGCTTATTTTCATAATAAATTATTGAATTTTAACGTCCTGATTATAACCTACTAATGGCTTCCATTACGTCATACATAGCAGTGCAATTATCGCTTTGACCCTAATTATTGAAGGCCTGTTGCCTCCAAAGTTGCAACCTTGCAACCTGGAGCGAGGCTCACAGGTAGCACACAAACTAATTATTATAGTCGACATAAGGTTACTTCTCTAAAAACGTATGAGCACCACGGAAGATCTTGAAGAGGTCCGATCCAAATATATCGCACGAGGAGCTTTTCATGTAAGTTTTGCATCGTCACTCTAATCCCAGGTTGCCCAAAATGACCAAAGAATTTTCATCCAGGCGGGTTTCATCAAGAGATAGAGAGGCTGAAAACTTACACTTGAGGTTCTAAGCGGCGTTTTTTTAGCTTGCCGTAACACAAAAGGTGGGCATCGTCGCGATTGTGTTTGGGCAACGTTAATTGGCAATTTGTTGCCTCAACCGCAACACTTACCGCCCCAGACTTTGTAACCAAACCACGTGTTGAAATTCCCTGACAGAAGGTGACCGAACCAGATGGATAACTCTGACATCATATTTCATCCCTCTATTATTATAGAATTTTTTCAGAAGCTATATTCTTCATAGAAAGCAGATAATTAATTCTATTAAAATTAATTAGACCCAATAGGAAATTATTTCTTACGGTCATTTATAAATATTTTCAGTTATTAATACCATGATATATTTATAGTAAATATATTACATACAACAAACTTGAACATATAGACCAACGAGGTATATTATTTGGCAGTAAAATAATATTTTCACCAAGGTTTCCACTTGAAGTTCCTTTGCATTGAAAATTTTTCACGTATCAAGAGGATATCCCTTGAATTTTTCATGTGCTTGCCAATATTTCAACGCGCACGGCAGCAGTACCTCGTTTCCAATAATTTATTTCAACAGCGAATTTGCATCTCTAGGCTCGAAGAAATCGGTGACGCGTTTACGGTGAATAGGGAACAGCGAAGTAAATGTATGATTGAAGAAAATTGATGACAAATAAGGCGATATTGGAGTGTAGTAAGAAAGAACTTTATAGTATACTAAGTATACTATACTATACATGCTCTATAATAAGAGCATGTTTTCCAAGATATGAATCACAAGATTGAAAATCGTTCCTATAAATAAGATAATTTGCTTTGTTATTAATGCATATTACAGAAAAAATGTCTGCAAAAGAGGTTCCGAGTTTGTTAGCACTATGTCGCCTACGTATGGCACGAATCAAAGAGAATTAAAGTGTAGGAGTGTCGCCTCCAATTTGAAACATCTCACGAATCTCTTGAGAGAATTCGTGATGCGAATTCTATTCTGGATGATAAAGACTCGACGCGTATCGTGTCGCGAAGGCCATATGTCAAACATCCAAACTGTGTTGGTCAGGAGACAATGTGCACTTTGGAACCGTAAGTAGAATAGGCAGGAATATGCGTATAGGATACCTATACGCTAGAATACGTACCAGAGAACAATAATAGCCTTTGTACAGGAGCTTGTTAACGTGCTACGTGAGTGAGACTCGCTTTATCGACGCCTGAGGGTGATTTAATCGTAGATTCGAATGCCGGAAATCAGAACCAACTCTCTGTCCCTCTCCCTGTCTCTCCCTTGCATTTATCCTGAATCGTAAAGGGTTGTTATGAACTACAGCAGCCTTGATTGGTAGTTCGGGTGACAGACGTATACAAGAGAATCCAGATCGTGAATTTCATGACATTTCTCCGATCAGTATTATTGTTATTGTCATCCATAAATTGTGGAATTATATTTCAACCTGATCAGTGGTAAGAATTCATATGCTTTTAGGATTAGGTTGCATGACGTTACGGAGAAAGGAATTATGTATTGAAATTGAGCATTTTGTTGATTTTTATCGATTTTTATTGACTTTTTACAATTAGGGGTTGAAATGGAGCTTCCAGTTACACGGAGAAAAGGTGTTCATGAAACTTTACTGAAATGTTCAACAAAGATGGGATATATAAGGACAAGATGGAGATTTTTTCACATTTTTATAGTAATCAGTGATATACCATTTTCTCCGTGTAGTTTAGGAACTTAAATTTTTTTATATACCAATTTGGCATCAAACTGTTTTATTATTAAGAATACAAATTTTTCGTTGCGAACTGTATTTACCTGATGTTAATAGATGAACTTTTTTTTATTTCAGGTGAGTTGCTTGTAACATATATTTAATGGCGGCTAACCGGTAAGCAAAGTTGCTGATTCTTTTTCAAAAACTGAAGAGAATATAAATGTTGCAGTTTGTCTTTGTCAATCAAGAAAAAGTGTGCGTTCCGTATAACTTTTCCTGCGTGACGCCGGATATCCGGCGCGTTACGCGAATAGTAATATACCGGAACTGTCTGGTCTTGACTTGAACCTTCCACTCGTTCTGCGAGGTATAAAAAATATGATGGTATTGAATGGAATATTATTCGTCAGATTACAGCATACGAAATGATTCAATACAAGGGCCTATTTCTGGTGTAATGATCCAAGTGTTGTGCCTCTATGTCGGTCATATGTGAACGCGGCGATCCGCTCAGGTAACGACATTATGCGAAATTTCATTGTAAAAATTCCGTACTTTGCTCTGATAGTAGAAACCAAACAGTGCCATGACCGCATCCGTTCTCTGACGAAACGACAGGCGAATATAATCATTGCATCACACGAATACACCGGATGTTTCAGTCATTCATTATACTTTTTTAACAATTTTCTATTTCTTTTTATTCCGTGAACGTAAATCGTCACTAGTCTAGCACTTTTCATTTCACATGCAAATAATCACTAAATTAGAGCACAATAATTTCATAAGTATTTTGGGCAGTGTATAACTATCATTGGTTTTTGGCTAATCAGAGGAGAGACATAACATTATGAACCATCATTTTAATTCTATATAGCAGGTACTTTGGGCTTAACTGATTCTCAATATCAGATATCCTGTGCGTAATCAGGGTGAAAGCATTGCTAGACACATTACAGAGACTATCGTGAATTACTTAAGTTAGTCTGGTTTGGTTCATTGAGTGCTTCGAGCTGAACCTATAGCGCTGATACGGAAGGGAGAATGGGTCTCAGCATCGTCTCAAGTGAACAGATATCATGGTAACGACATTTTCCACGATCGATAACAAAGCACTGCTGGGATTCAGAAAGGGGGGCTAAGGGCAGGATTACTCTCCTAGGTCTAGTGTGAATTAAATCTATAGGTTCACAAAACACATTCACCTGAGATTATATGATTGTGTTTTATCTGTATATCTATGTATCGATTGCTCGTTATAACGGTGGTACTGTGACCATTAACATTGGTGATCGGTTGTACTCTGCACTATTAAAGCCCACGATA
Organism: Synergus laeviventris; assembly: GCA_032275145.1. Lineage (NCBI taxonomy): Eukaryota > Metazoa > Arthropoda > Insecta > Hymenoptera > Cynipidae > Synergus > Synergus laeviventris. The sequence continues at coordinate 11,089,552 of JAUESI010000018.1, read as the reverse complement.
CTCAAAATAATGTCGTAACACTTAATGAGACAAGCCTTAGAGCTTAAACTTTACTGAAACTAATTAAACTAGAAGGAAAATCCTTCACTTGTTACTCGCTCCTTGTACTTTGTTCACATCATCTTTAAAAAGAGATATATCTCATCATTTAGTAATTCAAAGTTACAGTAAAAAAGATGTTTAATAAAAGCCCTTAAGTGTTCCACTTAAAATGAAGTAATTGACAATTTATGAAATATTCGCAGAGTAGCCGTTAGACTTCAGATTTACAATATTTATATTTTTCAATTTTTTGAAAGCAGTTCGAGTTAGCATTTCTTTCCACTGGTAAGAAAGTTAGTGAGTGGCACAGTTAACTGCAAT
>JAUESI010000018.1:11030467-11085647 GCA_032275145.1 Synergus laeviventris | reverse complement strand
AATTTACCTCCTTCATAACGTTTCTAACAACCATTGTCTCGGATTGAGATATTTAGCAATTAAGTTGATACTCTTATGAAGGCAGCTCTGTATCGAGGAATTCGGAAAATTTCAATAATATTGTCAGTTCAGATTTATTATAAAATTCCTCAAATTACTCCGGTTTGAATTCAGCCTTCTTCTTGGCAAGCTAAAATGCTAATATCTTGTTATACAAGTGACAAATGAGTTTCATTAATATTAAAGCTTCTCTCTCATCGAACAGCTCCAATATTGCCATTTATCCGTGAAATTGTACGAAAAGTTATCATTTTGCACTTGGTTGTGAAACAATTTGAACAAGCATGTTGTTACAAATTTGTTCGCAATAAATGACAAAACAAGTTAGCTACATGGCAATTTGATGAAGTGTTTTTATTACTTTCGGACGAAATTTTACAGCTTCATTTAGAAGTTTGAATGAATTAGGTAAATCCTTTAATAATTTTCGCATGTGGGATGATATATACATATAGAATAACCAATATCAGTTGTGCAGTTGCCATTAAACGCAGAAATGCTACCATGTCCAACGTCACTGTAGACTCGGTTCCGCCCCGAATGACGTGGAATAACGTCCACTCGGCCCTTTTATGTTCTCCAACGCTTGAAAATTCCTCCCCCGACGCGCTTTTCGATATTCAATTCAAATTGCGTTTATCGGACGCTGTGACTTCGACGTTGTTCCCGTCCGGTTTGCCAAAGTTTATTGGCCGTTTCAAGCTAAAATTCCTGTGTGAAAATTTTGCCCGCTCGTTCGACTGATGTCGCTATTGCTACCTCTGCGTTTCCGCATCAGCAATGAAATTGGAGATAAATTTTGTACTGGCTGTCTTTCTCTTTGCCATATTTATCCTAGAAATTTATTTATTGAGCTTCTCATAAAAAGGAGGATTATTTCATTCATCTTTATCCAAAACTTATAAAAACTTTAAGTTCTTTGTCTTGTAAGCGGTGTAAACTAAATGCTTATTTGCTCTTCCAAAGAAGCTGCAACTTTTTATAGCAGATCTAGGCAGACTGTTTCTAGTCCTGAATCTATTTAAGACTTCTTATAGTACGTTTTTGCCGCGAGCAAACTTACAAGAAAGGGATAGCCTCGTAATGTTCTCGTAAGATTTACTATCTCCATCCAACCAAAGTGCGTCTCCTTCAGGCAATGATTCGTTACAGTAACTTTTATAGCGAAGAGGTACCCACGCCGCGCTATAAAGCTCAACTACAAAACCGTTATTGCGGCAATAAAGTACTCATAAATATCTGGTATTTTAATATACAAGATATTTTTTTACGAAGTTCTTTTCAATTCAAAACACTATTTCCGTAAAATAATCTAGTTATCTAAAAATCTGGTATACAAAAAGCAGCCCAAATCCCTCAAAATCTCTAATACAATCAATCTTAATAGGAATGGCCGCGAGCGGGAATCTCCGAGCGAGAAGAGACTACTTAATCAAAGTAAATATAATGTTTGTGCGGTGGGACACCCAACTCTTGTAATCTGAATCAGTGATAAGTATTCCAACCCAGTGTATATACGCTAATTGGAATCAGTGGTATACTTATAGTTACTATACAGTTATACTATAATTACTGTGGTGTAAGACCTCATTTTTCTTATCATAGCAATAAATATTTGATCATGATAGTTAAACCTGATCTTTTGTCTTATAAGTTTCAAATAAATGAAAACTTGTATACTTCTTTTTACGCCACGATCCAAGATCCCATCTCCTATCTATACAGATAAACCTGATGCCAACTTCTAAACTCGGTTATTATCCAGTTCGCCAAGAAAATCCAATATTTTCTCATTACAACTTTTCAACGTGCTATTAATTGCACAGCTATCGTTCTTTGCCATCAACCACCCACTTTCCTTCCATTCGTTCCTCCCATCATCCCTTCTCATGGCTCATAGTTATAATTTTGTATATTAATATTATTATATTATTATTCAATTTTGTTCATATATATATTTACTTATATTCTCACTTGTCCCAATCCTAATTGACTCCAAGAAAAATCAAATATACCTCTGAAAGGTCATTTTAAAAATTCATTAAATGGAGAATCCAACATGAAATTTTTTCTCTATCAAGAAACTTTTATCAGAGAAGCTCTCAGAAAGATCGGTGTATGCATCTGAAACCGATGAAAAAAATGTGCAATCGCAGAAAGAAGTATAGCACGTATTCCATTCTCTTTTTGTCCGAACGATAGATATGGCGCTTGTACCACTTTTCGGTCGTCCTCGTATACATGGGTACCACTCACAGTCGAAAAAGCGCTGATGAAGGCAAAGAGGGTGGCAATGCGATAGAGCGTGAAAGCGAGATAACGCCACGAGAGAGATATTGCGAACGTTTTGTCGCAAAGAGATGGCGCTCGATACATTTCGTTCTACAGGCGGAAGAAGCACGATCACCAATCCAATGATAAGAACACCTGGATCACGAAATCGCTATATATCTTCCATGACCGATTTCGCCGAACGATGCGAAAATTCGTCAACGGGTTTCGTCATTGTTAGGGAATTACATGACCGTACACTCAGAAAAAAGTTTGGTTGATTCAACAAAATCGTTGGGTTAATAAAGATTGCTTGATTATACGAAGCAATTTTGTTGGTTTAAAAAAACAGTTCATTTGTTGAAGGAAGACCGTTCCACTGGACCTTGGTTCACTCGTGAACCGCGATGCGATCGTTAAATCAACTAAACATTCTCAAATAAATAATTACTTTGAATTGACAAAATAAAATTGTTGTGTTTTTTAAAAAGAACCAAATGTTTGGTTGCGTTGACCAAATTTTTTAGTTGCAACAAAAAAACTAGGTTGAATAAACTGCGTTTTGTTAAATCAACTCCATCTTTTCTCTGAGTATAATTCATTACTGTTAGCGTCTTGTTATTTTCAAAACGAAACTGTTTCTGGAAGGATAAGCGCTCAAAAAGAAGAATTCTCACGCAAATAAATAAAATGAAGGAATTTCCCATTCCTGTTGGAACTTGTCGTATATGTCGTACACTTCCTCTTTTCTGTTCTCATCGAATAGTACCAACACAATACCAGATTCACACACGTATATAGCTCTCGTATTACAAGAGGGCGTCATGTGCGTTACAACGTCGCATGCATGGTTCGATAAAGAAAATGTGTACTATTGTATGGACCTTAACTCTGCACTTACTGCATACATATATACGTAAAAACCGGTTGATTCTGCGGACTCGGCTCAAACAAAGAAACGAACGGACGTGCTGCCGTGAGAATTCCAGACGCGTCCAAACTTGTCCCAGGGGAAGGTTTGATATTTCCTTGGCATTCCGCGCTCCCCTAATTCTTTATTTCTAAGCTCAGTACTAACCTACCCTCACTAAGAAGAATGATTTTAATCAATTCGAACTTTTGACAACACAAAATAAATGCAGCTTCAGAAGTCAGACCTTCTCACAGTCAGTTGTGGTATACAACAAATCTAAAACATCAGTTTTCTAAGCTAAATCTTATTTTAGCAATATTTAAGAACGGAATAAATTTAAGGTAAAGGGCTAAGTCCTCTGTCTGTAAAATGCAGACTCGGATGGGATAAGTTCTGATGTGGGATGCGTTCGCGTGGGTCGGACCGGAACCGACATGATTCACACCATGACGGACCCGTGAGACTTGCGGAATAGCGACCCTCAGTGATATGGGTTTTCTAATAGTAGTAAGAAGAGATAACTTGATAAAAACCTCCGTGGAAAATATATAAATTAGTGGTTAATAAAGAACGCCATTTTTCCAATAATTCGATTTTAAATTGAAAAACTCGGAATTTTCAAACAAATATGAAATTCGAAGGTGTATAGAACTTATAAGTTTGAAGTTGATTATAATTTCCTTTCTCACAATGCATCATGAGGTTACGGGATGATATTTTGAGGCATGTGGCAACATTTCAGGTTTGAAATTGATAATCCAGTGAAACTCAGGGCGCGCTAAGTTAATATAATAATATCTCGGTCGTCATGTTAAGCAAATAACTATGAAAATAACTCTTCAGGTGTTTGAGTTATGTGGGTACACATTTGTTCAATTCACAGACAGTGAGAAGGTGAGATGAAAAGCTAACACAATTCTGTAATTCTATTGGCTTTTAAATGAAAACTTCTTATGGGAGAGTTATGACTGGTAGCAAGTGTCGTAAGATATTTAATGTATATTAAGGCCATGTATTACTTATCCGATTCCTACCTTAAAGGCTTTCATTTCTTAAGGCACCTTACTTGAAAACAAATAGAGAAAATGTATTTTAGTCAGTAGGTAAATGACTAAATGTTCCTTATCGTTTTAATTACGTTTATCTGCTATGAACAATAAATTTTAATTGTTAGTTTTTTAATTAGATGCCTGAATACCTGAAATATGGTTACCAGCACCAAGTCACGTGACTTATACATGACCTTAAAGGGTTCTGCCTATTTATCAGAAATTAAACTGTATTTGCGAAACATCTTGTAAAGAATAGACATTAGACTGTACCATAATAAGTTCGCAAAAAATAGTTGACATAATATAATCCTTTCAGAGAAATATTTACATTATACTGTGGATGAGAAACAATGAGACACCCTATAGATTTCCGTTAGCAAGATGCGAATTAAGTCGAATAAAAGTCCCAGAGGTTGGACTGCGATCTGATCGCCACCCCTTCGCTGTTTCCGAAGGCGCCATATAAGAGACTCTTGCTGAAATTTTTTCGAGCAAGCATTCGTTTCATAGACTTCTAAGAGAAGACAATGGCGCGTGGGTCGAACTGTGTTGGCGTACTATGTCAGACTCGCATATGCGCACATATTAAGTATCACGGCCATTGCGTTAAAACGATTACTTCCGGTCCCCCGCGTGGGTCTAGAGTAGGTGTGTATCACTGAGCAAGCTTCGTTGTTGCGGGGTTTATTACACATCTAGGAAATCCATTAGTACCGGTTCTCTTGAGTTTAACTGCAACTAAATGCTACTCCATTTCACATGGAGCAAACCATTTCTTAACTTTAGATGGGTTCTATTTCAAAATAGTGCCAGTTCTTTTTCTTCTACACTTTACCATTATCTGCAGGTTTCATGAGATAGCAAGAAATATTTCCAATAATTCCTCGAAATTTTGAGCGTTTAAGAGCCTGGATTCGTTGGTTATCAATGCTATGAGTGCGAAAAATATAAAACGCGGTTTAAACGTTTGAGTGACCATTTATGGGGGTACCGCAATTTCAATTTGCAAACTATAACTGCCACAAATGATAGGCATTTTAAATACGGAAAATTTCAAAATCTAAATATTTAGAATTCATGAAAGGATTTCATTCTAGGAATAGTAGTACGAACTTAGGATTTAATTAAACCCTTATATCTCTATGTGCATTCAACAATTACAGCATGGCTTTGCTTTGAACACAGTTCCATTTATTTGTCCATACAAATATAGAGAATAGATAATTCGTTAAATGGAGGACAAACTTTGTGTTTTGATTGAAATGCTTTAATGACCAAGTGGTCTACAGATTTGGTCGATTCATCATATACAATGTAAATTATAAATATGCTGTTTCTCAGATGTTTCTCGTGTAGACATTTTTTTTCTAGCCCCATTTCGTTCTAGACGGGGGGGGGGGGTAGACTGCGGGGATGAAACACACGGCCCGATCAGACTCATCACCAATCTGGGTCAGTTTTGGAAATTTCTGCACGGGTTGGACATACTATGCACTATTCGCATTCGCAAGAGAGAGTTGGGGGTAGAATGAGAATGCATGAGCAGGGAGGGTGAAGAGAGATTGGTAGATGAGCATCCATTTTGATATATAGGTATGCACCATAGTGTTGTGGTGTTGGCCATTATACGTAGCTTGGAAGCAACCACATTCCAGCGGAATTCTCTGTCCGCGATGCCCAATCTCCGCTCTACCGTTTCTGCGATTCGACCAGATTATTCGGCTCACTAATTCTAACGCAAATTCACCTTTTGATAGTTCTGCCTTGATCTAGTATTTAGAAAATTTGTATTAAAGAAAGGAATTTTATTATTTGCCGCGAACATTATCTTATCCTCTATGTATTTGTGTATTTGACAAACAGATATCCAATACAATTATCCCGTTTTTCTTTACGCGAATTGCTATGCAAAGAGGGTCAGTGCAATTCGATTTTGGAGATGCATTTAGAATACAAATTGAATATAATCATTTCATCGGGACTAAAAATACGAGAAATCACGTTATTGTAGTTATAACCCGATATTGTCTAACATAGACTAGGTTGTAAAGACAGAATATCGATTCGATGCAAATCAGCAAAAAATGAGGTTGGATGTCCATGACACGTCTGATTCCTGGAATCGAGTAGGTACGTATTCACTACATTGTAACCCTAATGGCAATGGCAACATTTTCCAAGAAGAAGTTCCACTCTCAAATGTACTAAACTCTTTTTACAGACATTCTGTCGTTCGTTGGTATCAAGAAATCTATTTTTATTACTTCACGGCATTTATTTTGTTATTATAGCTACAAAAACGAAAATACTATGCGCGCCTTAATATGAATGAGGATGAATGATGGATTCAAAGTATGTCAGCATTCTGATGCTGCCAGATCGGAAAATTTATTTAGAGGTTACAGCTGACTACAGCTCTCTGTAGGCCAGATGAAAAATACACCTCTGGAGGTGCATCAATCTCTCTCTCTGCAAAACTTTATGTCTGCATGTACTTTCAAAACTTTCAGCAGATAGATATATGCTTAGACTATAGGAGATTAAGTCCAGTGCTTTCCAGTAGTCAATCCCATCCATCAACAAGTGCTGTATGTAGAATGCAGCGCCTTTGCAGAGTGTGCTGCCGATTAGTAGGTTCAGTTGACCGAACAATCCTAGCATTTAGGAGAACTCTAAAGAACTTATATAGCATGTTCAGAGAATCTAATTCCCTCCATCAAACACTTCGGGATAGGTATTAGATGAAAATTACGATCAGGCGATATGACGCCATAAGTCACCTTTTGCATACTTGCTTTCTCTCTGTTTTTTAATGTTACATTGGTAGCAGTTCTTCGAAGCGAAGTTACTTTAATTGAATTTGGAACGTCAGATTTGAGTTTTTTGAGGTCACCAACCTGTCGCCGAATTTTCTCACGCTCCATTAACGTGTTTGTTAATGCGTGCCACGCGTAAGTCGTATCTCTTTACTAAACACACCTATCCACGGATCGTGACTCATCCAAGGAAACGGGGTTTTTTCTTTATGAGAGTTCGGAGATAAGAATTGACGCCCATGGTTCATCGGGTTCGACAAGCAAAGGTGTCGCCGCCACGCCACTCGTTTTCGTCCCACGAGATAGAAGAAGCAAACTTGCCAAGAAGTTTGTACTGTTGGTGACGTGTTACCCATCTGTAATGTTTTCACGCAATGATACTTTTGTTTTAACCGAGTTTTTTTAAAACTTTTAATTTAATTCTCATGCCTAGACTGACAAACTTTATCGACTAATTGTTTATATAATTGGAAGTATATCTTTCACAATAGATTTCAAAATAGCGTAGTCCGCTAACTTTATTGATCAATTCATTTGGTGCGAGGATTTCTGATCCTGATCCCAAGTTACGTTTCTAAACCCATTTTATAATAATTCAACTCAGCTAGATTCAATATAATGTATTCTAACTCTAATATTTATTTTCCTTCTTATGGAAATAGAAAAAGATAATGTTGGTCCCGATCTATGATCTATAAAGTTGGTAGCTAAATCCCTTCTTTCTATTCTTTCATTTCTTTGCATTTTTGCATTGCCGAGAGCCGAATAGATTATCTATAAATGTAAATTTGAGCCTGCATATTTTAAATTAAGTAACATATATTCAAATTTTCAGTACTTTACTCTTATCCATCTCTTGGAAATTGAATTTTCGCAACGCTTGTTGCGGATGTTTATTAATATTTGCTAAAATTTTGTCGGAATTTTAATAAAATGAAGTTCCTTTTTAAACTACATAGGAACTTAGTAGAACTGATAGTCTGCTTCTAGCTAGCCAGACTAAATAAGATTTTCTCTTCCTCATCTTTTCATTAATATCCATTATTGCTACCAAAACTTGCAGACGCTTGCGAAGCTTGTTATTGGCAGTTAATTGAAGCGCTCGATAAGGGCAAAAAAAGAGCTGAATTTTTTTAGCAATTGTTCTTTTGTGTAGTCGGTTGATATAATTTGTGAGAGGTAAGGTGAACGGGATGTGCGGAATCAAAAAAGAGGTGAGCGAGGGAATCTGAGATGCATACATAGAAAGAAGGAAAGAAAGTAAGAAGGAATAAAAAATAGGGAAAGGGAAGGTTCGATAACGGCGAAATGGTTCGCAGGGGAATTCCCTGTCTATCTTGAGTCGAAGTAACGAGAGGGTGAAACGGGTGGGTCATGAGAAGGGGAAAAGAGAAGGTCGGGCTTTCGGACTCAGGGGATAACCCAGTACCAGAAGAGCCACGACGATCGACGACGATAGCAATCGTCTACTTGCATTTCCAAAAGCTTAGCGTCATGGCCTCGGTGCTTGTCCCGGGCGGACGATTTTCCTCGATCATGCCGAATTACAACAAAGCAGCCGCAACTATATCACCTTCGGGTATCGTTTTTCACCGAATATATGACCGAGACCTTCTTCGAATCTCTGGGGGAGCGTTCGTCGCCAATTTCTTCAGGTCTCAAATTTACTTTGGTAGAACCTTATATCCCTCTTGGAAGTTTCTACGAAAGACGAATTTCAAACTCGATCAATCTATGCAAGTTCTACCCAATATAAAACGATTTGGAGCCATGATATGTCTTCTTCTCAATCCTCCTTCTCTCTTGATATTCAGCTTACAACTTTCATAATTCTTCATGGATCTTTCCATAATGAAAAATATAATAAAATATCAAGGAAAAGGTTTTGGACAAGACAGGAAGTCGCCTAGAGACTTACATAAACTTTGATAATAGTTGAGCGTCACAACTGACAGAATGTTCTCTCTTTGGACTCCTAAGGTCTTCCTTTACAGATCTTGTGAATTTCCCGAAGGATCAACTGTTACAAAAGAATGAGAGTAGGAAAGGCAAAATCTCCGAAGTACGACGTAGAAACTCAATAAGCAGATTTTGCGTTTTACAGACATTACTGTTAGATCCTTTTCCCAGTGGAGGCCCATGAAGTTGTCTTTTGAGAATTTGAGAAAGCTATAATGTGATGAATCATGTAGAAATGAAACTTTTTCCAACCTGAATAGAAGCTAGCAAGATCTAATGAAAACTCTTTGATGTAAGGATTACTAAACACCCTAAAAACGAATAAATAATTTAACATTTTTAATCCTTCAAACGGCATACACGAAGTTGGTACACCTTTTTTTTTTATTTAATTTCAAACCATTCCCTGAATTTAGATCACAAGTGAGACGTAACAATGAAATGAATTTCGTATTTAAAGAGCTTTTAGCGCGTAGAAATGGTCGGAGAGAAGCAAATCGCATTATTGGAAATCGGTAAATATCTAGCGACGGACGCATTGAGTACATGCACCAAGAAATGAAGATATTGCTGAATCTTCTAATAGAAAATCCTCAACAATTTCGTTCTTGAAATTTTCTTTATTTTGATTGTCAAATATCATTATTTGATTATAATACTGTTAGGTTTCGACTTATATATCTCATTCTAAGTTAATATTATGTCGAATCAAGTTCCAAGGACTGTAAATCGTGCACGTCAAATTAAGCAGACATGTCTAATTCTAATGCCAGCTCTATGATCTGTTGCGGTATCATGACGACCCTAATTAGAAGATTCAGTTCAAATCCACATATATTCCAATCCCAAAAGCACGCTTCATATAAGAGAAAGGGAATGCCTTCTCATCTTCCACTAACGTCAAAGTCAATTTCGTACGTCTACTCTACGTACATTACTAACACCAATCTCGGGCTTGTCTTCAGAAAATCCTCAGAAGCCAACTCTATGTAACTGGTTCCTTTCGAAAGCTACGGAAGCCAATTGTTATACTAACCGACATCCTGACAATAAAGAAGGAGTATATACACATAATTATGTAAGTTATGGCATAAATCCCAATTAACATTGTCGTATTTCTTTTCAATGAAAAATTAAAAAGTTATTCATCGATGAAAAATATTCAGTGAATTGATGTTTAGGCTGAGTCATATTTCCTAGAAGACATCATTCTTTACCTACAAAATTGTCTACGACATGGGTTTGTCATTCAACGGATCCACAAAAAAATCGAATGCCGCCGGATTATCTCTGCGGTTGAAAGAAGTAAGACATTTTTAAGACTCAGGTGACTTAATCCACATTCTTTTGCAAATGAATTTGCTCTTTTTTTGTATACATCCATGTTCAGAGTAAATCCACCATGTTTATGAGACAAGCTTTAGTCAGAGCTTTAGTAATACAATTTCTTTTATTATTCTCTGAAGGAATATCATGTCCAATTTCAGGTGCAGTTTGCACTGTCAAGAATTGTATACCTCTATATGGAAAGTATAATAAATCTACTGACAATGTAATCATCTGTTCTGACCTGAAAAGTACAGAGAACCCTCATCTCAACAGCAGAAGTGAATATACGAAAAGTATAACTGGAATATGCTGAGTTGGTTGAATTTAATTTCATAGCCATGAGCAATCCTCACCTTCAAGGACCCTTTTCTATCCTCGCCTGGTTTTTTGTTTCTTATTTTATCTTTTATACGCCAACTGGCACAATGGGTTAAGTTCTCGTTAACGAGCTATCGATTTCAGCAACGTTAACGAGTTCGAGGCAGCGATGGCGGCGGCTGCGGCGGCATTCGAGCGGTTCTTCAAGATCGGCTCTTCCTACAACGATGCGCGTAAATCTCATTCCCCCGGTGCCTGGAGAATTCGAGCTCGTCTCGAGCACGAAATAACACCTCTCTTTGTACGGCACGAAGCGCCACCCATAAATTTTTGAGCGCCGAAGAAGCGGTTCTGGAGCGGTCCTGGACCGGGCCACCCGGGACGATGGCGCAAGTGGTTAGAGGAGAAAAGAATGGGAGAAAGATAGAAAGGAAGATGAGAACAAATGTGAGTAAGAAGGAAGGAAAGACACGCGCCCAGTCTGGACCCTTCGCCCACGCCTGCATACCGAGAGGGCCTTTTAACCCGTTGCTTTCTTCTTCCCTCTCCCTCCTCACCCCTTGTCACCCTTCTTGTAGCCCCCTCCCTTTTCTCCACCCGTTCGTCGACCACCTCCCTCCACCAGTTTCTTCTCACGATTCGGACGCGCTAACCACGTAACACCTTCATTGGAATCGAAGAAGGTACCGAAGAAATCGTGATACCACCCAGGATCTCGATGAGGTTGATAAAGGAGTCGCCTGGGAAACCACCTACGCGGACCCACCGCTCTTGCTTTCTTGAAAATTCTCCAGATCGCCGAGTCGTTGGTATGTTAATAAGGTCTTAATAAAAACGCCTTCTTGGAGATCGCACGTAGAATGGCGCCTTGCGAGATCAGAGAGATGTAATACACGAGTGTTTGGATCCGAGCGATGAATAGGACTTCCATGTTTCTTCTTCATAGAGATTGTTTGGTGGCGTTAAAAGCTATTAAGTCTAACGTAGACATGATTCCTTTTAGCGACATGTCTACGTGCCTTTTAGCCTTTTCATTTGGATTCACTGGGATTATACTAATTTCAATTTTTCATATCATTATATGTATGAGTTGAGAGTACAATCCTACTTATACTATATAATTAAAATGGCGAATCCAATGATAGCAAAAACTCATTTTCGGTCCGTATCTTTTTAGTTTGAACGACAGCGTAGGTAAACAGAAGGTGAAAGTGATGCAAGATTTGCATACTTTCTGAAAGTAGATGCAATCAAACGTGCGATAGGTAGTTTGCTTGGAAAGGAGCAACGCGAAGGAGAGAGTTGAGTGGATTTGAGTGGCTATTCACCGGAAAAAAGACCGGGTAAACGGAAGTGTCGTTGTGGAAGAAAGAGGGATGATATAAGAGCAATCGATGAGGAGCTCTACTAAGTGTCACACTAACAAGAACATCTATTGCCCACAGAATCTGTAAAATTCGCTTTAACTTGCCTTGAATTAACAGTTTTCTTGGCAAAAGTTTTACCACTTCTTGTGGAAGCTTCTGTCAGTAGTCTCCATACTTTTGGAGAGAGCTCTTTAACTCATCTCCATTCCTAGCTATGAATTTAATTTATAAGATAAGAGGACAAATCTCTTAGAATCAGTCTTTTTTTTTGGACCTTTTGTTCTACCTAATGATGAGAAAGCATTGAAAGTTAAATACGCTCTTAAATGAGAATTGAAGAATACTTATATCTTTGATTTATTTCTATGTTCATGAATATATATTGAAACTTACAATGACTTTGTAAATTTTTATGTTGGATTCAATTTTTATCATTATTTGTAAAACAGCTAAGTATTTAAATTATATTCAAGAAATTATCAACTGTCTGAAGGTATTATAAGATAAATTCAGTCCAAACTCTGAATCCATGCTTAGAGTATTCGTTTATCAGTAGGAGACAGTCCCAATGCATTGAAAAGTCAATTTCCAGTTGGGAAGGAAAACGAGTGGCGAGCGAAATCGTGTCCGTGACATTTCTATTACTTATTCCGATGGACCGTTCGAAATGCTCCTGGCTTCCATTTCAATTTCCAGAGTCCTGTTATCTAATAATCCAATCATTCTTTGCTTTCATCAGTAAACAACACATCAATAAAAATTAACTATAGTTAATGTTTATACAATTATATACAATTCCTGGTTATGATGATTAGCGTACTTGAACTTTTAAGTATACCAACTTCCTTGAAGAACAAGACTGAACACTAAAAGTATAGCTTTATAGTTCCAAAAGTAGATTGATTTCGCAACGGAAGCAGAACCCCCATATTGTCCTCCAGGTAATGGGAATAAATGTCGCTCGAGCGTGAGGTACGTCCAGAACTGGCTCGCGTTGGAAACTTTTTCACTTTACACAGTCAGTCAGCCTTGAAATCGCGTCCAGGCTCACCAGAGTGGACCCCAGGGATACAGAACCCCCAGGATCGAATACTGCTATCCTGTGATCCGTACTACCCCTACTATATGTACATACGTCCACTCTTCCCACAACGACTATGATAATAAAAAAGGAATAAGTCCACCTTGTCTTTTCCAGCCAACTTGTTTCAATGGATTGCGTCGCAGGCTCTAGTTTTTTACACCAGCTGCTCTTATAAAGTTGAATTTTTCTTTTAAACTGTTAAGTGGTTTTCGCATCCTCGACAATCTAATGTCAAACGCCCGACGATTTACTTTTTGTTTTCCATAAGTTGAATTTATTACTATATTCACTCAAAAATGTCATTCATCCGAAAGGTCCACTTATATATTTTTGCTAATATATGTTTTAATATCTTTTGAGAAGATATCCTCTTTATTACTCGATATCTCGTTGCCATGTCAGTGACTATATACTCTGAGGTTTGCAACTCTGTAAGTGAGAAAATAAAACGATGTAGAAGGCGAAGGGCAAAAGAGATACTGAACGAGTGAGAGTAGTTGAAAGGGGCTGGGGGGGGGGGATCGGCGTGCGGCAGTCGCGTGGCTCCCACGGGTCAGTCTCAAGGATGAAACACAAGCACTCTGACCGGATCTCTCATTAAATCTGCACACCGTCTAGCACTTCGCTCCTTAATCAAGTATTATTTTCTTTGCACCTAGATATAGAATGTGTTTTTTCAGATAAATATTAGAATAATCGATTGTATATTGACCCCTTTAGGAGAGCTGCCCTTCATTTCTCATTTGTCTTCAATTTCGTGCTAGACCCAAGTTCGATTGGTTCCATAGTTTGTAGAAATAGGGGCGTGCGAGGGAGAAACGAAGGTTCCTATGCCTGAAAGGAGATAACCAGGCGGCCCGATCAATAGGCGCCCGAGCCTAATTGCCAAATTAGGAATGGAAGCACCGAAAAATCCCTCACCCATCAGGCAGTTGAGGTCGAATCTAATTACTTTATCCCTATAAAGACAAGTGGAAGTTTTCTTCGTCCACGAGCCTCCAGTTCATCTTTCGATCGGCTTATTAACCTAATAATAAACGAGCCTAGTGTTTCGTAATTGGTAAAAAAAAACTGTTTAAGAAATGAGAACACCTCAATAATAAATTATTTTCTTAAAGTTGTAAATTTAGATTTTTAATGAAGTATTCCTTAGGTTTAGTTTTAGCAGTAAGTAAACTCAATTATATTTTAATAAGAAAGATGGAAGATGCTTTATGCTTAGATTCAGTTTTTTAATTCAATTTTACATCTTAAAGCTATACCTTAGCTGGTACACCTCGCAAAACACTAACTTATGAATCGTCTCACGCGGCTCGAGATAAACAAGGTTATTTGGCTAAATGAGATTTGTACGACTCCTATATTTCATCCGGTTGTGTACATTTACCTTTTTCCAACATAGCTCTCATGTACACAGTTGTGTGTGCACTTGAACAACTTAATAATGTATGTGTTTTCATACAGTGAAACCAAATAAATGTTCATTGTCCTGCAACTTTAAGGCAGAGCTTTATCTTCTCGCAATTTTTCTCCGTTTTCACTTTAAAAAGAAAAGTAGACAAACTTGCATAGAAAATATAAGCGGTAGATATTTGATTGTTGATAGCTAACACTAAATCGAGGAAACAATTACAACTACATTCACATATTTCTAGATGGCAATTCTTTTCCTATTGTTCAACTCTTTGATCCACTTGTGGAGCAGAAATTGACACCCTGTGGAATTTAATATATGCTCTAAATGTTAAAACGAACCGGAAGGAAGGATGAAACGTTATTGATCATCAACACTGCAACCATTCCTTTACTTAGTCTCTTTGGTCGAGTCTTCCTCGCCTCTTTGAACCACTTAACCATCTAATAACGTCCGGTCGTCTTTTCTCGCCGTCTGGAATTCACGTCCCTTATGGAATTAAGAAAAATTACGACTCCACAAATGAAATCTTATAGTTTCTGCACCCAGAAATTGTGCGCCAACTTGAAATATGGGAGCTTGACTATACACCGAAATAGATCCGAACATTGAATCTACGCTGTCAACCGTAAAGAGATATCGGATAGCATGAAATATATAAATTCGCTCGCATTGGCAACTTATATTGTAAGTTTTCATTTTAGAAAATTTTATTAAATCGGCACCCGATGTTTCAATCACTTCTGCTCATTGAAAATGCGGTCTCGATTTTTCTCAGATTATTAACCCTAGTCAGGGCGCGTCAATTTTTCTTACCTTTGGGGCTTATGTGGTCCCAATGCGTCAGTTGAATTGAATCCTATCTGTCAGCACTAAAGTCACTTTAATATAGACTTCCATTTAAAATATCCTTCTTGTCCCACCTCCTCTAATAGTTGATTTTTTCATGTCATCAGTAAGCGGGTTGAAAGTATAGCTGCTTTCAACCAGCTTTCAGGCTTTAAAAAGGCTAACTTTTTAGAAAGAATGAGACAAAAAGTATCGGGTGAATGTCGGGGAGAAAGCGATTTCGATTCGTGCGCAACCTTTCCCCCTTGATGCACAATATACTATTGAGATTTATGTTAATGTTTTTAAATATTTTTAAATCCTTCGATGTCTTTAAAATAGCTAAGGGATTTCGAGTTAAACATAAAGCCTACACACTTTGCTTTTGATAATTAATAAGTTGTTAATCCGCGCTATATATTTATAATTTTATGTACATAATTACATATAAATGTATTGGAAAAATCGCATACGTATATATACATATCGGAATAAATGACGTCGGATAGAATAGTCCATTGACCACCTACGCAGACTCCCCTATCTCACCATCCTCCAAACTCGATCTTCCAGGACGAGGCGTATAATACTTTACATAATGCGCAAGGGTCACGTATAAACGCGTAGGTTCGTATCTACCGAGATACGTAGATTATTATATATATGACGCATATTGCAAGAAGACAAAGTATCGCAGTGCAACAAGAAATAAATATATTTCAGTGGAAGAGAAAAAAAGTAGTTTGCTTAAAAACGTGAGATAAAGGAATAAAATTTTAAAATGTTAAGAGTTGCAATGTTTTAGATGCGTCAGCAAAACGTATGAAAAACTGTACAAAAATTGCTCTTCTGAGCACACATACAATTTTGCTGAATGAAATATTTGTACACTCTTATTTTTATAATTAGAGATATGTATGCAAAATTATGGTACAAAGTAAGATTAAACACGCTTATCAATTTATGAGCTAAAAGTAACGCGAAGACTTTAAATATTGTAATTAAAAATTGAAGGCCATGCTTTACACAAATATCAATCTGTAGAAATGTATTAACTATGTGTTTCTCTTTTCTGATTATAACCTTTATTGCTTAAAATCATAGTATAAAGTACGATCACGAAATAAGGTACACGCGGTGCTGTGTGAGGAGTACTAACCGCTGGGTAACGACTATCAATTTTCCTCTCCACTCAGTAGATCGTGTGCTTGGAAGGAAACCTATTCTTACCTCGTCACTTGGTAAAATCACTTTTTATAGCGTAGTAAATATTTTACTCTGAGAGATGAAGCTTTAGGTAATAACTCAACTAAATTAAGTATTTTACATCCAAGTGGTTTTTGTAAAATATTTTAGTTATATGTCTGAGTAACGAAGTCTGGCTGCGTTATTAAAAGTCAAGAAGATATCTATAATGAAATAGCCTATCACAGTTCCGATAAGACTATGATATAACCGACAGGTGCATAGTAGATGCGAGAATTAAAAGGGGGGTAAGATAGATGGAGGAAAGAATAAGACGGACGTAGCTGTTTAAAGTGGAGTAGAGAGTTGTCGGATAATAACAGAATTTCGCGTTATGGACAGACAGATAGGGGTGTACTTATTCTTCCTACTGTGAGACAGATAGTTATGCAGTCAAGCTGTGAATAGACTCTATTATGCTCTCATGCACACTATGGCAATGCGAATATTGTAACGGTCGAACGCACTCAATCGTGAAATGGAAAATATCCTTGAGTCAAGTTAATGGTTCACAGGTAGTTGTTGTACTTCATCCACCTGGGGCTTCCTGCCTTCTTCCTCACTATTGCCAATTTTTGTCAACTATTTATTAATCACGACCTCCATTAGCTCTTTATACAGTCTATTTGCTATTCACATTTATTTAGTGATTGTCATATCACCTTAAAAAGCAAGGTGATGGCAGGAATCAACGACTGACTTTGTTCCTCTCCACTCTCTGCTTTAGATACCTCAATAAGAGATAATACAAAGATCATGGATGGTTTACTATTGCTATACAAACACTTCAAACAGTACTCATTTCTTTGCGTTATCGAGTAATTTCTCTTAATGTGCAGGAATTATTTACCTTGTAGCCTCTAGAGTTCTTGCTGTTATTGTCGAAACAATAACCGTTTCGAACCGCGAAATCCTGAAAGTCCTACTGTATTAGCGATGGAAGGAGGAGCTTATGATTTTATAACGCGTAGTTAGCCAAGAATTTACAGTATAGGCGAATCTCATCTACCGGGTGGTCGACCACGGACGTTATTTTACCATTTTCAGTCCCTTAAACAACCATTTAGCTGATGTCGATTTACCGTGAGGATTATTAATTTTCTCCTACGGTCGACTAGACTTTTTCAGCATTAACTCGCGTATGGATAAAACCGTGTTTATATATCTCTTTGTATAAATATGCACAATATCTTTTATAATTTGGATGCGAATATATAAAAATCCATCTAAGATTCCGTTCTAATTTGATTTTTGGTGTGTATACGAAAATTTAATCGACCAATACAGATGAAGTGACTGCATACTCATTCCTAATCTCCACGCACGGACGCTTACAAGGAGGCTCGTTACGCAGATGATGATCGGAGATCGATTCGCGTGAATTTCAATGGATAAAGTTGTCGGGAGTAGCCGAGACGGGCGTTAAAATAATCGCAGATAACGACAGAGTAGATTTTATCGAAAAGAATGGGAGGGGTAATGCGTTGCCGATTTCGAGATGATGATGACGACGAAGAATAAAGAGGGAAGAGGAGCAAAATGATGGGACGTGAAAGAGGTGAAGAGGGTGGAAAGAGAGGAAGAAAAATAAAGAGAATCGACCTCGAGCGGATCTTTCAAAGAGGCAATTTCGTAATTATGAAAGGAACGCTCGAGAGAGACCTGCTGACTGGAACGAGATCGTATCACGTTTTTCTTCTTTGACTCGTCGCTCGTCAGTAGGTAACCCTTCCTTCATAAAATTCCACCTGAACCGTCTCTTTCTCCTGCATTAGCGTATACGCGCGAAAACCACGAATCTTCGAGGAATTTCCTACAGATGGCTTGTTCCAGTTCATTTTTTGCTAATATGTTCCTGTCGCGGATGCTGATTTGGTCAATTTAAATCGTACCCTCCGAAGTACCGGCTTTTTAATTTCATCGTCATTTTAAGATCCGACTATAATCATGTTTCCTATAACCATGCAATTCTAAAACATGAACGAAAAAGGAATTCTACAAATACAGCATCAACTTTGTAATCTCGAAAAATACATAAACGCCTCACTGTTTCCAATTTTATCAATTGATGGTTCCGTGAAAGTTAGCCTGTTAAGAGAATTTGTTTAATTAAAAAGCTCTCTGCCGAAAAGCTTTCCCTAGCTAGCACGAAATTTTTGGTGATTTGGAGATTAATATCCATGACCGGATTTGTTTACGTATTCGCTTTAACATGTAGTGCAATCCTTAATAAACTAATGGAACTGCAGCGAGCGGGTTATGAGCACCTGAAACCACCGTGAAAGTTGAGCAAAGAGCGGTGCAAAACTTGCCATGCAAATAACTTTGCGGCTTGGCGAGAATCCGCCAAAGAGACCGCTATCTTTCTACATGTTCAATTATCTCTGCACCGGAAGACGAACAAAAACTCTTCCATTGTTTAAAGCCTGCTCAGTGGTCGCACAGTGAATTGATAAGAGAGTGTCAGGTGCAACAAAGTCGAAAGTTTTACGATTTCCAGACGAAGCAGCGTGGAAAGCAAGATGTGGGAAAGGATTTCCAATGAATTAAGATCAGTCTTCTTCTAATTAGGCAAATCGTACCCTGCAATCTCTGTTGTGAATAAACGTCATCATAAAGCGATCAAGAGAGAGAGAGAGAGAGAGAGATAGAAGTTATGATCAAAGAAACATGGAAGTAATTAATTATGTGAATGTGTCATTACAAGTTGAGTGAAGTTTAATGAAAACAAAAAGGTTGAATATCCTGAACATGTTTAAAAGCTATTTTGTGGTTTTCGATGATGCTACAATATTGTGAGGTTTATATATTTCAAGAAATAAATCCGAGAGCGCATGAAAAAACTTCCCTTACATTGTAAAAAGCGGAAGTTACAATTTGATAGGAAGCCTGTGGTTGGCTTTACTGCAATCTGTTTTAAGTTCTCATTGAAAAATGAATGAGTGAGTAAGATGTGCTCGCAGAATAAAGGTAAACTTCAATTCTCAATTACTTCTAGTTTACATCAGCCACATCCGCGAAACAAACGATCGTGAGACAAAGCATTGGGAGACACGAGAGGATGAGTATTTTCAAGGGATGGAGAACAGAAAGGTAAATGAAGCGAGTGAAGAGGAAAATAAAAGTAAGCGTTTTCTCTTGGCGTTTGAGTATGCTCGCGAAACAAATGGAACTAACGAGATATCGACAGAGGCAGTGTGCTGCGCCGCCAACGCCACCGCCGCCGCCGTTGGTCTTTTGGTCTTGCATCCCTTTTACAAGCGAGACGAAACACGTGAATCTCAACGCGAAAATTAAAACGAAATCATTCAGGTGGCTGCGCATGCACGTACTCGTAACTTCGTGAGATCGCCATGAACTCCAAACTGAGGAAGAGAGAAAGAGAGAGTGTAAGAGCACCAGCAACCGACCTCCGTCAGGAAGCAAGCCACTCTTGAACAGGTGGAACAGGTGTATAGACCGTGTTCAGTAGTGACTCTGGAGGCCCGCAGAGGTTAATGGTTCGCGTTTACGACTGCCAGCGTCGCTTAGCTGGTTCATTCTGTCCGGATGCACTCACATATATTCTTAAATACCTCCCTTCCATTCACCCTCTCTTCCACATGCATTTATTAAATATAATCAACTATTCTTGCAAGACATCTACTCTTCCCAATTTGGCGCAACTGCTGTGTCATTTTGGAACATCAGTTACGAGAAAATATATTAACTTTGTTAGTTGATACAGAGCCTGGTTGATATGTGCCTGTTAATATATGCCTGCTATTCCGCAAATACATAGCTGCAGGGCAAAATAAACGGAGTCAAATACTATATATTTTTGGAAAAATTGAAACTTGAAGAAGAATCAATACTTTAAATTACTTTAAAGAAAATAAAACGTGATAAATTGTATTATCAGTAGCCAGACCTTGTATTAAATTCTGGAGGCACGATTCACCTACATGCAATATCAAAGAAGCATACAGCTGAAGGCTCTTAAGTCGATTGGTACGGAAAATAGAAGGACGTTGGGATCGATATAAGGAAGAAGATACAGGTAGATGATAGGACTGCAAAGCGTAACACGGCTTCAGATATCGAATAACTCTGAAGGGTGTCCGAGTTTCTAGACAGGCGAGAGGTAATGACGTCATGTTTCCCTCTATTTCCGATACTGCTTAATATAGTACATTAACGATATTCTCATTACTACACAGCAAATCTTAAACCACTTGCTTCTATTTAGAATCTGAAAATCATATATTCCCCAATTCACCCACTTGGAATTAGTGTTGCTTCATCATACATAGCTACATAGGATTACTTGAAACCGTTTATAAGGACTGCAAATTTTCGAGATCTCGAATCGAATAATAGTAGATAATACCATTATTGAATGTATAGTTTACTTAAATACAAAAATTACATTGGGGCCTTAGGGAACTAAGAAAACTATTAGTTGGATTTACTACCTTCATCTTATATTTGTTCCAATTCTCATTATGTTCAATCAAATCAACCTTAAATATTAGGTGTATCGGCTGCTTTCCTTACTTCATTTAACTATATGTCACATCATAAATGTAACTAAAAAAGTGCTATTGGGGCCTTAGGGAAATAAGAAACTTAGTTGAAAAGTAGTCAAATCTACTAAGAATTTTTTTCAGTGTACACTTATAGCTAATTGAACTAACTAGCCATTGCTTTCTTGAATCTTGAGTGATTAATTAGACTTTCCCTTTTCATCCAGGATAAAGTTTTATTAAAAATTTGAAATTATCCCTGCGAAGTATCCTTTTTCAAACCCAAGGAGAAATCTTTGAACTCTATTTGGCTGACCTTCTACTGATCGCGACACCTAATAAAAATGGACAGGTTTCGCGAGTTTCAAGTTCCCAGATTGGGTCGGTCTGGTAGTAAAGTAAAGATAGGATCGTGTTGATGGCGATTGGCGACAGATGGAAGATCTCTATCCTTATGTTACTAGTTACGCGAGATATTCATCCGTTGCCCACAAAGCACGATTCCACGGCACGCCAGGGATGTGATTAATCAGTTGCCTTGTATTTATACACCTATCTGCTTTACCTGCGGTCCATATCACGAAGGAGAGACTTGCTCAGATGAGAGGACCGACGGACGGGTGATTATTTCGCGAAGATCGCTCCGTCATCGCAAGAGGCGGCTTCTATGATGTCTCGCTTCCCATAATCACCTCCGATCCTCGAAGCGATCGCAACCACCGTGGCATGGACGCGGACGGCCTCGTGCATACCCTGGCAAGGTCGCGGACTCTTTTCTCCTTCCCCTTCTACACCATACCACTTTCCCCTTCGCGAATTCCAACCACCTGTCTATATGGCTATACAACAGTAACAACATGCATCGGTGACAGAGCCAACTTTATTTTTCAAGTTCTCTACCTTTTCTACGACCGACGTTACATTTTCCAATTGGAAAATGGAGAAGCAATATTTAAGTAAAATTATTTATTTACTGCTTTGATTATTCTTTTCAACTAAGAAACACTACAACATTTTTAAGTCAGATTAAATCCCGCGAAATCCTTTAAAATTCCATAGGATCGCTTGAAATATTTTTTAATTTTTGGGAAACTAAATTTATTCTTATGGTAATTACCACATACCATTAATGGGTTTCAGAGATTTTAAAGGATTATATTCTTTAAAAAATATTGCAAGGATATTAAGAAGCCTGAAGAAATTTAGATTATTTCAAGCACTTCAGGAGATGTAAAAAGTATCGTGAAAATTTCAAGCGATTTCAAAAGAGTTTTTGAAGCTTCAAGGGATATACAAAGCTCTTTGGTAATATATATCTCAAGAAAGAGATAACGTTAGGCAGTAATAATCTTGCTGATAGTAGGAGAGTAAATAATCGTATACATGAATGTCAATGAAAACTAGGTTAATATTCCTGCACATTATGATATAGTATATCATAGCATGCCCTCCATGGGGTAATTACACCTATTCTCAATAAATACAACCTGTGATATTGTTATAGTTCTGGTTACACAGAAATTCTTGGTAAAACTAAAAAATAGAACAGTGTTGGTTGGTAGATCTCCTGGCCCGAATAGAAGAAGCAATACTTCTTTCTCCATTTTATTCCCTTTATACCAGAAGCCTTCAAATTCTTCGAGCCGGGACGAAACTCGTAATCTTTGGGCTTTTCCTACATTCTATTCTTCTATGTTTTCCTCTTCTGGAGTTTCCTATTCCTTTTTCTTATCGAAGTACACCGTAACTCGACTCGTCCACTGCCTTCTCGACGATCCGTTTTCCTGTTCTCGTCGTTTCTTCTCAGGTAATGCACCAAAGACCATGATGCTAAAACTTTCTCTTCCCAATTTTTCACCACGTTTGCATCTCTTGGCGACAGGTCCCTTTTTCTCTTTTTTTTATATATTTTGTTTTATTTTACTTCTGTTTGAGCTATATTCTTGCCGACATAAAATTCAATGTTGTGCGAAACCAGTGGACATGTGTGTATAAACGCAGTGTAAAGCAAATGCTTTCGTGTGCGACGACGACGTGTTTTATTTCAACTCGAGTAGAAAGTTACGTCTGATCGAAGAGGCAAAATTCTTCTCGTAGAGCGGAAAAATTAGATCTAGTCGTGTGGAAATTTACGAGATACATAGCGATTTTGTGTTGCGGATGGGGTGGACCTCTGCAGGTTTCCCACATATGACTACCACGCCACTGCTGGATCACCTCTAGTCTGCATTGCAGAGAGCTTGAAAATTCCATTTAAAATTTCCTGTTCACCCTATTTCATTTTTACATTTATGGTAGACTGAAAAAAAAACTGTAAAAGTTTTTGTGAAAGTTAGAATTAGATGAAATAAGGGTAAATAAAATGGAAGGGAAATATGTCTGAAAAGGTTAAAATGTGGGAAGAAAAATGAAAAATGTTTTATAAGGAAAGACGAGTAGAATTATGGAAAGTGGATGTGAGAAGTAGAGAGTAGAGTATATGAAGAACTGGATAGGAAAAGACTGCAGGTGGAAGAAAGATGGGTCTTTGAGAAAGTTAGGAATACATGTTGGTTAAGCTTAAGTGCACCAAAGGTTCCTATTTTGCGGACGTGGGAAAGCTCTCCGTGTCGTTTTACGATAACTACTTTCTTTAAATCGATAACACAACGACTATGTCAAGATAGGAGTCGATCTCGAAGGTGATCTTACGGGATAATAGGCGAGAAGTGCGAATCGTGAAATGGAAAATAGAGGTGCGAGTCGGCAAGATGCTTGCTGGAACGGAGGCGTGAAGTTGAAAGGTACGTGCTAGAATGGGAAAGGAAGGTAGTGAAGTATGTAGGTAGACGTCACCTCGGATGGAAGAAGAGCTGCCTTGCGTCGCGTCGCGTCGCCGTGTGAATGGCGAACAATATGCAGGAGATAGAGGCTAGAAGAGGTTCGTAAGTAGGTATAGATGTATAGTACTGACGTATACCTACTACCTCACCTACTACTACCTAGCTAGACGATTCAGTAGTGGATGAAGGCGTTGAAAAATTCTTATTTGCGACCGCTGGCCCGTGAACTCTCGTTTCGGTCTGCTTTCGGTGCTAATTAAAAAAAATGCGCTATGTGTCGGCGATGGAAGCAAGACGAAGCAGGAAGACTAATTACGTTATTTATAAGCCGGCCAACACGAACTAAGAACCCAGAGTGTCTGCCACACCGACCGGAGGGACTATGTGCGTGCCTGATAAGTAGGTGGCTAGAGTAGGCTCTATATGCATCGGTGAATACCCCAGCCTGAGTGGAAGGTCTGTGGATAATCTTGAGACGTCCTCGCTACAAGTTAGTTATACCCTGTATAGCTACACCTAAATGTCGGTGCCCTGATAATTGCGTTTATTAAAATGTTACGCGTTCTAGTTCTTGCGTGTGCTCTTATAGAAAACGTAATCACTCTACCATACCAAATACCACCACTTCTGCCACATATCTTGGTATACTTGCCTTGTTAAAAAACTCAACATCATCTATCTGCAGTAAACAATGAAGCTTTGTAAATATAAAATAAGTAAATGGACAAATTGACGTTACGACTATAGTTTTTAAATGATGAATATTTGTAATAAAGTTACAGTAAATGACGATACACGCTAATGTAACCTGAATAGTTATAGGTTATATACCTGTTTTAGGTATGCAGTGCGTTCATGCATAGTAGCAATAATATATATGTTTATATGAAATGTATGAATTATTGTCCATTGCAATGACGTATTTTACTGCTTGTCCAATTAAGGACAGAATTGGACGACAGGTAATGCATTTAAACTGATGACTCGAAGGCAATCATCTGTACAACCACAATTCCATTGGATTTGGTGAATAGTTTTAGTACAGAGGAGGATGGATGTCAAAATGAAAATAGAGATAGAATGGGCCAGAGAGAGAGAGAAGTGAAAAGGAACATTGTTCGTTTAATAGAATTTGTAGCTTGGTTGCTCGGTTTATAGGAATTGCCACAAATTAATGGCGACAACACCCACTAGAAAATAACAAACTGTACCAGAATTCAAATTGATTCGTCCAGTTGGAAATTTCTCGTGAAAAATTAAATCTAAAATTGATTATTATTTATGCACAGGCTACACTTGTGAAAATGAAGAATGAATAGAGAGAACGACTGGTTTCAAAGATCCAATCTCCGGTGGGTATATTCTCGTTGATTTTTAATTTACGACGATTGGCGTCATCCTAGTTTGAGACGAAGTGGAAACGACGAGCGACTGATCGCGGATCGAGACTTCCCTCGCAAACGGACTATTAGTTTCCCAAGCTCTTTGCCGTGCTCTGTTAATGGCTACTGTTTTTTGCCCAATCACGGTGCGGGTGGCGAAGACTCGATTTTAGCATTTAATCGATTTACAAGCATTTAATCAATGTTGTTTCTTTTGAAGTAATTTTTCAATTTATATCTCACATATTCAAACATAATATTCGATTTTCTGTCTAATAAATTTAAACTACAATTATACATTGCTGGGGGCAATGGTCATTAGTCAGTCATTCGATAGCAGTCTAAAGTAACGAAGTTACTGAACCATGAAATTTCACAATGCGACTCTTCGGAGAATCAGCCAAGTTTTTAACTAACGTCGTTAACGCTATGATGTAAAAAAAATATAGTTCTCTTAGTACCCGTCTTTGGAAATCAAAGTTTTCAGTTCTTAAGGGAGTCGAGATGAAAGTAAAGAGAAACTTTTATTATATATCATGATCGATGCCAATTATTGTTGAGTCTGCTAAACTTGAATCAGCGACTTTATTACCTAATCAGGTGATTAATTTGTCAAGATGGTTTTCATACACAAAGATGGTAAAAATAATTTTAAGTTTTTCCAGGATTAAAATTAATATCGGCAATCATGAAAGAAGAAAAGAGAATTAGTTATGCAGAATAAAAAATAAAATTTGATTGCATTATACAGTTAACGCCGTGTTTTATATTCCGGCTGGATGCGAATGACATTAACGGAGATGACTTTATAGCCTCTAGAGAAGTTATTGGGTGGGTTGATATTTCCGCAAACTTTTCATCGCCTTCGACTCGCCTCTGAAAAAGCTTTCGCCTTATATAGAACTTCCTCCCTACATTCTCATCTTGCCAAGTAGGAAGGTAATAACCTTCTTACCTTGGTGAGAAATGATTGGCAATCAAAGTTGGTATAAGTCGTAGGTGCTAAAAATCCAGGAAAGAGTACAGCGGGTGAAAGGAGAGGAAAAAGGACCCTCGATCTTTTCCAAGGAATCTCGCTAAGATCTTCTCATCGACCTTTCGTTTTTTCCTCGCCAAGTCTGTCCTCTCTCGTCATCATTCCCACCTCCTTTCTTTTGCCTGGTCGCGTTCTAGAAAGACGACTTTTAGGCTTTATGCGACTCCTTGCCACATCAGCAACGTCCTTTCTTATCGTGCTTCGCCAAATTTTCAACACTCTTCTCAAATACTGCTGCGTTTGTATCGACGTGACTCAGCCAGTCTTTCAAAAAGCACATGGCGAATGGCGATCGGATGATTAAAAAAAACAAGACTTCTATTAAGCATTGCATATCTTGAATCTTTATAGAATAGAAGTTGAATATTTTGAATTACTTTGCTGATAACCTTGAGTTTGGGCATCAATTCACATTTTCACATATATTTTTGCACCTGTCATGCATTTTAACTCCAAGTAAAGTTTTCTCCTTACTTTTGAGAATAGATTCTTATAACATCAAATTTTCTAAGTCTGCACTAGCCAATTTAAACTTATCAATCTGCCTTGAGTTTGAACCTATTAACAGATTGGTAATTAAAAACTCGTTCATTCAATTGAAACTCTTGGTTTAGAAGTAAATATTCCCACTTTTGATTTTGGAAGTTAAACGAAATATGAGAAGTTCTCAAAAGAGTTTACATTTTATCGGCAACTTCCATAGGAAAACCCTCGTGTTATCAAAACCAAATTGAAACTGCGCGAAAATTGATCATGAAAAAGTCAGGAAATATTAAAAATGAAAGTAATCCTGAGTTGATAATTTTCAAGCATTTAAAATGAAACAATGTGATATTTAATAGCATTTCACATTGTAGGATATTTCCTGCTATTACTTCATAACGAATTAGAGTTTTATACAAAAACTCACGTTCGTGTGACGATTGCATTGCATTTACAACGTACATAGCAGTATATGGGCTTACGTGTGGTGCATTCACGGCGTAAGCTGGTGGTTGGCATGGGCAAAGTCCAAAAGGAAAAAAGGAGCACTAGGAAAATCGGTTGTTTGCAAAATCCTCGACCATTATTTCGACCGCCGTCCTCGTATATACATGTACAGAGAGTTAAAATGAATATGCAAAAGGGACTAGAGCCAGAGCCACCCCCGTGATATTTACGACGGCTCATGCATAACTGCACTCGCTTCAAAAGGAAAACTCTGGTTGCTCTTCTCGAGAGCGGAAAAAGGGATAATGAGAAAATGCGCGTTGCTGCGCTTGTACAAAATCAACGCACAAACAAGTGGACCTCATGTCTGACGTATGTGCGCAACACCTGCAAGAGAATCTTTCTTTTATTAGACAGAATAACTTGAGTGTGGTTTTCGTTGAAAGGTTACGCTTTTCCAGTAAAAAAGATGTAATTTTCCCGGAAACGCAATTGCAAACTCAGCTCGTTTGATGTCCAGCTGATTTCAGTAACCCAAAATCAAAATGCCATTGCTTTTAAAATTGTATTTAATGGCATATAAAAACTCAGTCCAAGGGAATACTCCTGCAAATCGTGTTTGCGACGCAAGGTTTCACGATAATTCCAACTCACTACCCAGATCGCCTTAGATCTTGTAATTCCACTTAATACGGGAGTACACTCTTAACAATTTATTTTTTTCGTACTATTTTTAAGGAAGCTGAACCAGTTACCATCGTTTCTATATATCCACATAGTTTATTTTTATTTTTCTGTAGGGAAGGTACTCGTTAAATTCTCAGTGGAAAGCAGATAATATGTCTACTGGATTATCAATTTATGATTTATATCATAATATGTGTAAAGTCTGCGAAGAAGGATGAATGCATTTATTCACAACTGCAAAATGTAAATAGGAAATATCTCATCACTTTGACTGAAATGTTCTGAAATGTTAAAATATGAATTAATTTGCATTGCAATTAATTCTGCATGAAAGCAACTTGTAAATTCTATTGTTATTTTTAGTTAGAATTGGGAAAATAATTACGTTCATTAGAACTTTGAAAACTTCTGCCACTTTGTGTGACTAATGACTGTATTTTGAGAAAATTCCAAATGTGTGTGGATATTTAATAATAATCAATTGAATCCAGTTTTTCACGAACTTTACCAATTTATCTGTCCATTCTTCTATGGCTAGCAAGTGTTCCTCAGATTTGTCGGTACATTTTTTTTCTTTTTCACCCCTATTCTTATTCCATTTTATGCTCTTTCCTTTGACCCCTATTATGTATCAACCAATCACTCAGCCGAAAAAGAAAATACGATAAGGGAATAAAAGGCAAGGAGTTGAAGTCGTGACGACGGGTCAGAAGTATCGTTATTATTTCAGTTCTTAAAAGATTGTGTATGCCGAAAAAAAGGGCTTGATATTACATCCTTCTTCATTTTTGCTTTCGTTGCACGATCCAAAAACATCAAGAAACGCTTCGTAAGCAGTATCTTATTCGTGACCTAGAGGGAAAGGGAGCATTTATAGAATATCGATGGATTCTGTCCTCCGCCATAAAAATTGTACTATTCCGATATACAAAGTGTTAAAGAAGGTGCCTATAGATATAAAAAAGTGGAAAACGGTATACTTTCAATCGGTTTACTTATTTTTTAATGTGAAATTTATTTCAATCCTATTTTAGCTCTTAAAACGCATAAAATCGCCTTTTTATAAGAAGCCCTTCTGGGAAGGATCTTATGTAATAAAACTTAATATGTAATAGATTCTGTAAGAGAAATGAGGGGCTTATTGTACTCTAAGTCTTCTGGACGCTATTATAGTATTACAACCAGCAATTTGCAATGAATAATTTCCAATAGTTTAGAAGCTCTTAACAATCTCTAATTTATTGACAATGATGTCCAAAATATATGCACGCTAATATTCTTAAGGAGGGTAGATTGATAGAAGATCTAATCTTTTCCATTTTCATAACTTTAAATATAAATGTGTACATTTAAATAATAGAATGCCTTAGGGCTTAGCATTTTGAACGTAAGAGAAGATGTGGTTTAAATTGTACAAAGGTCTGTCGCTTACTTCTGGAACGTTGAACCGTACGTATTTCCCTGCCTTTAAGGATATCTAACTGCTCCGACGTTGACAAATGAAGCTGTTCCTATCGTTTACGAATTCTCTTTATTTTGTACCAGACGGAAAGGCGGATGGCCCTTCCTGAAAGATTACGTTCGGTCGATGTACTGCTCACATTCATTTAAAAATTATGAGACCACTCTAGTCTTCTAACGCGGATCAATAGCACATTTCACCTGTTCAAGTTTATATTATACCATGTGTATTTTATCCCAACACTTTCTCGCAGAGATCATTATCTCTCTGCTCGTTATCTCTCTGAAGACTCACAGTACCAACCTCTACCTGTGCACTCTAAGGCTGGTATGTCAAGTTTAAATAACATTCCAGAGCACTGCTTGAGTAAGCTATTTCAGATCTGAGATTTCAAATGTGTATAACGTATACGTCTTTGACAGTTAGCAGGGTATCTTCTACAGAAGATTTAGTAGATATTTAGGAAAAGAGATAATGTTTGGCTTCATTTTCGTTAACAATTAAAAATAGTATTTTAGTTTTAAATTTGTATATAAAAAAATAATGGTTTAATAAATTTGATAAGTCGTTTGTGTTTTGATCCAATTTTAATAAATATCATCTCTTTTAAGTTTAGTGTGTGCTCTGAACCTCGCGATGTTTACGAGTGACAAAACCATTTGATATTTTGAGAAATACTAATATTGAATTTTAATTACATGAATATGAATGAAGCGAGATTCAATATAAATATTTTAATTAAACCTCGCTCATTTACAATTACGGTTTACGAAAATTTAATACCGTACACCGGTGAGCTGTCACACGTTACCTTGCAAAATTAATGTCCTACGTACACCTCTTGAGATATATTATACGAGCACCGTGTAAAGTCACTCCTAAATGCCGTAAATCCGGTTTCAAAGACACGACTGCTTCCCACTGTTTCATCGGGACGGTCACGCGATCGCGAATTCACTTGATTTCTAGTCCATTTCGAATTCCCGAAGGGCGAGGAAAGACCTGGAGAGACAGAATTAACGCTTCGTTCGTCGCACGATGAATTCCCCACACAATTAACACAAAACTCATCTCAAGAGATTCTTGTTTCGTCTGCGAAATATGTAATGCGTTTTTCAATCGTCCTTGCCAAATGCAAATGATATATCTCTGGCACTTGGAATTTAACGATGAGCATTTCCGATAATGATGCGAAATTATTCTGGTATCTGGTTATTCAGAGTAGGTTGTGGAATGTTGCTTCGCCTTTGATCGTTCTGCTTCGCTTTCTGTTTTACGAATAACTTCATTGCAATTTATGATCATTGTTGTATGTACGAACTCACTTTGCATCGACATCCCTACTATCATTATACTCAAAATTATGAAAAATTGACCAAAAAAATAAACAAACCGATATTATTAATTTCTCTTTCCAGTAGAGAGTTTCAACATTCGTGAAAATTATTAGTTTTTACCAGACTTTGTATAATTTATGCAGGACTTTTGGACTTCTCCCATAATAAGCTTATAGTATTTATGCGCACAGGAAAGCTCAGAATGAACATACCAATTTAGATAAGAGACAGTGAAGGACTACGTACAATGTATAACATGGAAAGATCCCTGAATTCTTTTTCATTTTCTCTTTTACCTTCTTTTTTTTCCATTATACGAGGTGGCACTGACAAGAGCCAGAGAGTAAAACCTTTCTAAAGGAAATTCAAAACACGCTCCAGAAATTTAAGAAAAAGAAAGACTGGATGCCATTTGTATCACCGCTAATTATTTCTAACTCTGATTAAGATTCCCGCTGTTATATGCACGGAAGTACTTTAGCCAGTTCGCGATCGAATCACTAGTTTCTTGGATGGCTGCTCTTTGAATGCAAAAGAATACACCCATGTAGCCTATAATCTTGTTCAAGAATTTAAAATTTTTAGTGCAGTTGTCTAATTAAGTGTACATCAGAAATGAAAACGATGTACCTCAGTAATACATTTTAGTAATTCAGATTACTCTAAAAAAAAAGGAATAATAAATACAAGGCAGGGCTGCAAGATTTGTATTACTTGTTCTTTAACAAGAGCGATAAGATTAGACGACTTACGGTCCTTAGTGTCCTGATTTATTTCTAAGACTCGATGTACAGGGTGAGGGCATAATGTCAAGCTGACTCGGTCCTATTTCGACTTAGTCCTTACGGTAACGCATGCAACGAATTTAAAGCGAATCGTTTATAAATTCAGCATCCTAGTTTGCCGAGTAAGCAGGGGGACAACCTAGCTCAAGCCACTCTACATACATATAATACGCTGAAAAGCGATTAAGTGTGCAACCCATGCACGTGCATGGCACTTCATTAATTCAGTCGGATTCTTCACCGGCTCACGTACTTTCTAGGTTGCGAGCTTGAGCGTTCATTTTTATTTACAAATGAGGGATATATATAATATGTATACATATTTTCCAAAATATTTCTGTATCTACCGTTTCCTGATGTTTTACGATAAAAGCTTTCAAATCTTTCTTTATACATAGAAGAAATTCCCAAAAATTGTGTTCATCTTGTCATATTTAGGTCCCTTTTTCCAAATCATCATTTGATCTAGTATTCATTTGCACAAATGATATAGCTAGCTATAATTTCATGTTAACCGATTCGCCATGTAACCTACATTTCGCTTGCTCGAGCTAGCAACATCTCTGATGACAATAATGGAAAATTTAAATTCAGCCAATCATTTTTAATTAAAATTTTGCGCTAATATTGCGCCTGATGATCCGTTATTCAAATGAGATTGAGGCTGCATGACAATTTGGTTAAAATGAAATTATGATTAGTGATGATGATGACTTATAAGTCTATCCGAAGTAAAAGTGAATTTTAAAGAGTAAATTTCATGTTAAAGGCTAATTAACTTCCATAATTAAGTCCAGATACACAACTTGAACCTTATCTTTTCGTGTCAGAGTACATCACCAGCTACTTATCTTACAGCTTATCCAGAAAATCACTGCAGGTGATTTTACGTTTCAACTCACCGATTTCTTTAATGCCTGCCCTAAACCAAAAGAATATTCTCTTGATTTCGAGCAAACCTCGCTCGTTTCGCAAAACGCGCTTCGCGCGCCAATCGTATTTACGCATTTGTTTACTATCGCTGATTACTGTTTGACGTAGTATCTATGCGTCAGACTCTGTGTCCACAAACCTTCTACCCAGTCTCTTCCGACGTGTCCTCATATGGTATGTACGAAGCACGTGTACAAGATTCACCCTTTCGTCAGTGAGCATACTCGTTTCGATAATTCGAGTAGTTTTTCAGGAAGGAAGTCGCTCGAACCTCAAAAAGTAAGGTCTGAGAGAGTAAAGTAGATTTAGAAAGAAAGGCGGAAAACGAAAAAGAAGGTCAAACAAACGTGCAGTTCTTTATCAGAAATGTTGAGTTTCTATTACCAATTCATGTCAACTTAACTCTAACGTTTTGCTAGAAATATACGATCCGACGTATTTGAATGTAGACCCTGATGTGTACATAGAGCTTACTTATGAAAGTAGTTTATAAAAAACGCACAGGACAAACATACGCACAATTCCAGAGTAGGTTTCATCTCAAGCGATGTAGTCTCGTTGAAAGGGAGTAACAAGTCTTGAAGCTCTTGGACTCTCAGTCTTATGAGCATAGCCCTTTCAACCTAGCATAGTTTTTTCAATGCCCTGCATATCGTATTCGAATCTGTCTGAGCTTCTCGACATGCTTCGAGCTTTTTCATTTTTACTTCCGCTTTTTCTCCCTTCAAAGTCGACAAACCTCGCCGATTGTCGGTACATAGAGTGAAGAAATCTCGGTGCTGTAGTCGCGGTGAAAGAAATTTTCGCAAGCCCACAAATGCAACGGGTGTTGTAACCTCAGTCTAAGAGGATCGTTAATTTGCTTTCATTAAAACTTTACTATAACAAGAAGAGCTGAGGACTCTTAAGCTCATCCTGTTCACTCAGGAAGAAGAGTATACTCTCTATACACTATATCTCGAAAGCAATACACTCGAAAAGTTTCCTACAATATTGCGCTATATAAATCACTGGTATAACATAATGAATAGAGCAATCCAACATGCATTTTTCGACTAATTATATTTCTTTTCGCGGGGTTTAGTAATTTAAACAAAAAATGCCTTAATTGTGGATGTGATTATTGCGGGGGTATTTGTGAATATTTTATTCTTTTGTTTTTAGTTGAGGAAGCCTTGCTGAACGTTGCATGCCTTGTTCTCGTATGTATTTTACTTTCGTCGGAAATTGAAATTAAATAGGAAGCTGATAGAGGTGTTCGTATATCCGTTTCCTGATTTGCTATTTTACTCGAAAGCTAGCATAAATCGATCGTCAGACCGCCTACATTTTTCTGCGTTTCACGGTAAATTTTAACGATCAATTTTAGTCACCCTGCGATTCTTCCCGAAACCACTGGACTGGCCGGGGGATATATGCTGCAGCTACCTCGTAAATATTTACGCACTACGTTGCGAACGCTTGATCGCATTTGCATGTTGAACACGCCGCAATTTCTGCATGCATGTATATTCTATATAAATGCAAGCAAATACTATATAACGCATAACCACACAATACTGTTTCAGCCTTATCTATACCATCCTTCATATAACGGCTGAAGTGTTTTATATTGACGAAATAATCGGGAGTTGAATATCGCATGAAAGTCGATAGCACTTAACTAATTTTTGTAACAAGTGCACAAAAAGTTCCACAGCTTTGACAAAAATAACGATTTACGCATTGGTAACACATTGTTAAAATTCGGAAAACTAGGAACCGTTTGAACACAAATGACCTAATTAGCATACACTTCTTATGACATGGCCGTGATCACCCTAACATATAAAACTACATATATTCATGCACTTTTAAAATTGAGTTCGCCCGTGATACGAACGCATTGTTATTAGTTATGTAAACATTTTATCAGGTCAACACATGTTTAGCCTCTATTTACAATGGCCCGAATCTATCGACCTACGAGATTGTTTACGTAACTAACACAACAATGTTATTTTACCATGTGCACACTTAATTTAGAGTGTTTCTGGAATAATTTTGTGGAAGCATTAATTAATGCGGTGAAAACGCTAATTATTGAATCCGTCAATATGTTTTTATACTATGAATTCTTCAAACGCAGGTTCATAATATTTCGTATGAAAAGAACTAGTTTGTGATCTTCATGTATTACAGTGCAATAATATGAATAAGTGCCATAACTTCTCTATTTTCCTCATTTTGAAATAATATATCATTTTCTCAAATATAAAGTCTCTCAGTACGAATCTAAATTAGTAAAATTCTCAGCTTTGTCGCAGCTATAATAAGTATACCACTGCTTCAATTAAGAGTATATACAACTGATAAATATGCGGAATTTTCTGATAGAGGGTGTGACTTTCACTAGTTCATCAACGTAGATTGATGACACCGAAATTAGTCTCAGCATTTAAAAAAGTTTTTAACAGGCTACTATCTTGTAAAAACAAAAAGAATTTAATTTTGAAAATACGTTTTGTTCAGGACATCTACAATCTCTTCAGTCTTCATGTAAAAGAATTCGTAAATTCAGTTTCCGCTGACAAATTAATGGCCAAGATATAAGTTAGCTTCTTGAACACCTATACACTAGTATTGTCACCATATACATCACATGAATATAAATAACAGAGTAGGTATTCCGGAGGATATTCCGACGTTATGTGGTACGCTTACGAAATGATTTGAGCTTCCGGGCAGGGAGCAGATTTCAAGAGTGACGTCAGAGTGCCTGCTGCGATTGTCGTTCCAAGGAAATGCCGTTTCCCGCAATTCCTGTTCCGAACGTGCTAACACGCCGAACCTGTGCGTGGCACGTGGACATGTATGAGTACATAAATGTTCCTGTAAACTACAAGTGATCATTCTGACATATGCATTGTGTCCTATGGTTTGTTTGCTTTGGTATGGTGAGCTCAAGCAGCGCGCTTCGTCTTGAAAAAGAAAAGTCTCCATGCTCACGTCTTTATCAATGAACTCTGAATGAACTCTAGTCATTACTTTTTCAGCCATACGGTTTTTGCATCGTGACGCGACCAGTGGGCATTGTCTTGATGTGAGTCATAGCCTGAGTACTCGAACCGACTCGTGGGTGTTCACTCTTTCCCCTCGTACCCAATGTCCTGTCAGTCTCTACCTATTTGCATATATGCGTCTTCTCCTTGCTGCTTACTCTTCCCACTGTCTCGACTCATTCATAAAATGTTTCTGCTCGGGCGCCAGAGGTCTGCCGTTCGTGTCAATGCGAAAATTTATATTGTCTCAGGTGTGTAGGTATCATTTGTAATTGCAGCGCGAATTATTAGGTATAGATTGTAATCGCTCGCGTGTAGGTTTTGGTGATAAATGTTATAGACAGACATACCTAATCATAACTACTTATGACTGTAACTATTTACAAGCCACCAAAATGCGTCTTCCTAGAAGTTGAATACTGGAAAAAAAAGAGTTACTGACAATGAAAGCTTCTTTTATAGAAATTCACTAGTGCTTTTGTGATTTTTGAATCACTCAGGTGCACGTGACTTGTGTGTAGAGGATAGTTTTGCTGGAGATCGAGTTGTTTCGTTCACAGAAACCAGCAGCAAACCACTTGGCTATAAATAACTATTACTTTGGCGAGAGATAGCTGAACGAGATCGGTCTTAGCTAACGCTGCAGAGCGAAGGTCGATATATCTTCGTTTGGAAGAGATTGGAATGAAGAAGGCCAAAGCCCACGTGTTTCCACGTCTCTTGCAGGAACGAGTAGGCACCTCGGTACGTGTACCTACTCGTACATTTTTATCTACCTACGCTTCGCCCCCTTGCTCGGATTTCTCACAGCTCGTTCCATGTATTTCAATTATGACTGGGATCCCAAGTTGAAATTCTCTACAACGAAGAACCAACTTGAGTGAGATCATGATTATCTTTGAATACTACCTGCGTTCCGTCCATTGGGAATTATTGATTAATGTTTATAAGTCGACATGGGGACTCAAGATAATATCTTCTTATGTTCGATATTCCCAACATTTCACCTTTAGAAAAAACTCTCGCCCTGGATTCTCGGTATTAAGTTATTATTCGCTCCTGCGTACTCACACAGTTCCATTCAAAGTGTTGTCAGTGACTGTACAAAGTGCCATCAAACCTATAGGAGTGGAATGACTAATTGACTATACATAAGACTTTAACAACTCGTTGAAAAACACATCCTTTTTGAAGAAGCTGAATTCCAAATCTGAATGTAGAACATCTTGATGGCTCGAACTTTCGGAAACCTCTCAAGTTTTTGTTTTTAGTTGAGACTATATATAAACAGATCTTACATCGCTTAATCTAGTCAAGGTGCTCACCTTCGAGGCCTAAAAAAATGCGAGAGTTATTTCTTAAACGACTGGAAATTGGGGAAAAAATCGCTAGGGTGCATGTTCCAAGGATGAAGATATGTCAATTACGATAATTATTACTATGGGCTAGATTCCAACATGCGGATAGAAGTGCAAGAATTCGTGCTTTGTGGGTAGTGTGAGTCGATGATTATTACTTGGCAGGATGAGAGGAGAGGACGCAAAGGGTAGAGACTCCCGTGACTTGTGCAGCATGAATACCTACACGCCATAACACCGCAGGCTCGCTTACTCTGTTTTAATTAAACAGGATACGTCAAGCGGTTAAACCGCTGTAAACCGCATCATATTTACGCTTATGAAGATAAAACAAGCAATTACCAGGGTAAGAAGGTCAATTCCTTCTTCCTCTCTTTCTCTTGAGTCGTTGAAGATACTCTATTTTCCTCCCTTGATTTCTGTCACGAAAACGGAACTATTCAGGGAAGTTATAACGCGAAGGTCGTATTAGTGAAGTTATTATGCCGACGAAAACTATTCCAAGTAATTTTTAAGGGGACAGTAATGAAATACTGCTCACAACGCTATTTTGACTGAAAAGATTTAAAGCAACCTGCAGCATAAAAGGGTCCGACTTATACTATACAGGAGACGATCTCGTAAAGTGGAAGAAATTTCACGTTATCGCTCGTTTATTTTACTACTCAATATTGTAATCTCTTTCCCACGATAAAATCACATTTTCCACGAATCCTTTTTTATCTTTCTCATAACTTTAAATTGTTCTTTTATATTTAAACTAGGTGGCTTTGGTCCCATTTTATATTATTTTGTTCGTTGTCTACTTTATAT
Source organism: Synergus laeviventris (assembly GCA_032275145.1). Classification (NCBI taxonomy): domain Eukaryota; kingdom Metazoa; phylum Arthropoda; class Insecta; order Hymenoptera; family Cynipidae; genus Synergus; species Synergus laeviventris. The sequence continues at coordinate 11,047,900 of JAUESI010000018.1, read as the reverse complement.
TTTAAATACCATATACCTAAATTAAATCTTAGCAATTTTTAAATCACGTCCCTCTTAATCCTCCGTTTAAGATTCTGACGATATAACTCGTTATTATCATTCATGAACACTTTAAATAATTTCAATTTCAGTTTATAAAACTCATTTCATAATCCACTTTCATTACTCTATTCTAGATCTGATTATAGTTGTTTCAATTGATATTTTAGCAATTCTATTTGTAAGAACATTATCTGCTTTACTGAATATTGGTAGGACTTATTCAATTTATTCGCGCGAGCTAACAGTTTCTGAGTTCGGTATCCGGTCTCTCTCCGACCGGAAACTTTAAAACGGAAGGGATTGCACGTATGTCGAGGATCCCAGAGAGAAGACTGAATGAACAAAGGAATGACGATCAACGTCCCATGTGAAAGGCATTTGCGTAATGTTCGTATAGTTATGCGACCTGGTAGCATCATTACAAACATCAAGTGACATTCACATTTACTGAGAGCATTACATGTAATGCGATACGACTAAGTTCTGGAATTTCGGTGGAGGCCAGAATTCCCTGATTCAAAGTGAATTAGTCGGCGAGACAACGGCTGCAATGGCAACGACCCGGACGGCAGCACGACCGTGGGGACGTACCGATGTGATGGAACTCGCTCTCAAAATTTGGTCTCAAAGTGCTTTCCTGGCACGAATTGCGCTGCCTCACAATGAAGTAATCTTAGCAGCTCGAGGTCTCAGAAACTCGTGACACCTACGCTCTTCCGGTTGTAAGACGACTGTTGAAAATGGCATAAGTGACTCTTTTTTCATATAATCAATTTCTAGCTTAATACGATTTTCATTGCTGCTTCCCTTTGACTTCAGTATGTATCTTATCTTCTAAACGAACTGGTCTATCCGATATATTTTTAACCTTTCAAAAATATAGGTATAAGTGTTCCACAACTTGGACACCCGAAGTACGAGTCATGGTCGTCATTTATTAACGTCGAAGTTAACGGTTCTGTTGCAGCTATGTATATGTTTGTTTTCATTCAAGAACTCTTTTGTAGATAAAGGAAGCATATTCTTAGCAAAAATTTAATGCATCACAGTGCAGCAAGTTAACTATACCAAGAATAATTCCAAAATATTTCAAGGTCTCTAGTTCATTAATCGCTTAACTACAGTAGTCCATACATACATATACAGAACGCCAAAGCTTCGTACGCGTGTTTGTGTGAATGATGTATTGTCAAGTGATAAGACAGCAGCGCAACAGCCATTCACAGTAGAAATGGACACACTAGATCAGCCTCTGTTGTCAACACTACAATGGAAAACATTTTAGCCTAAATTAGGCTCTTTTTAAAAAGCTGCGGAATAAGCAAGAACAAAGAGAGTATATTCAGAGTGAGATTTTAAACTGCCTTGTCTATTACTTACAATCTCAATCAATTTTGAGAGATAGATTTATCTGAGGTGTACTTAAGCGTAAAACGATCTACATAATATATAAGAGAATGTTCCAATTATAAATAATGACGAACTGTCAATGACAGTTGACATTTACCGAATTAATCAGTAAGGTAAATGGGCGTAGGTTATTGAAGAAGAAGTAATATTGAATTGTATATAATTATGACGAATGGAAGAGAAAATCACCGCTGCTGTCGAAGACACGTTTCATGGGGGAGCGATCCTGATTGGAAGCCACATTGATTGTACATTTTACGTATGTATATATATGGTATATATATATATATGGCCGGCCTAAATTGATGCCATGAAAACCATTCATTTATCGATAGGTCGTTAGCAAATTCCGTTCTCGAATGGGATATAAAACGTTGTTTATTTAATTTCATTTACTTGAACTAAAATATAAAATTTAGAAATACTAAAGATCCTGAAATAAAACTATTTATGTCTTACAGTCTTACTGTCCTTCTATCTTACAAGAAATGGGGTTTTCCACTTAAAAATAAAAATCGACAAACGTAAAAATAGATTGGCGGTTTTCTGAGGCAAATATAGTTAAATCAGCTAAAAATGTCAAGAGAACCCTACTCTTAATGCCTAGTTGATCCAATTTATGCGTTCTGAGACTCGAGGATGACATATCAAAATGAACTTAAAGCAGTAGTCTAGTCTCACAGCCTTTCCCACAGTATTTGTATACTAAATGAACTGACTCCGACTGCATTGCGGTGTTTGAGGGAGGTACAAAAAAATAAAACAAATAGGCGAGCAACATGCGAAACATGAGGCAAATAAGAACCTCTTAGAAAATGGTGGTCGGTAGATGATTGTGGTGGTGGCAGACGAGACTCGTCGGTTCACCGTCCCCCTATTTATCGGTCTAGACCGTCTAGACGCGACACGGTGTAAAGTACGAAACACTGTGAAACATCAGACCACAGCGGTCTTTGCATCTCGTGAAATTCGTGCGACATAACTTATAAATAAGCATCGGGACACGAGCTTGGCAGTAAGTATCATTTGAAGAGCCACGCATAAAAATATATGAACCCCTCATGACTCTCAATGCTTGGAAGACCTACGAAGACCAAAAGGTATCAGATGCGGCATACACCATTGCACAACTCACCGTTTTATGTCACTCTTTTTCAAGATATGGTTAGTAAAAGTTGTATAAAGTTGTCAAAGTTTAAAGTAGTTTAAAAGGACTTTGGTACGTGGTTGGAAGACACTTTTGAGAATCAGGTTTTCAAGAAATGATGGTTATCCCTGTTGGGAAAAAGAGGTTGAAAGTTCCATCCCATAAGGGTCCAGAGCCCTAGAATTTGATTACCTTTCTTAAACAATTGGTTGGAATGGTACGATAGGAATTAGAAAAGAATCCTCTCATTCGTCTTTTCGAGGTTAGACAACTACCTCGTAGAAGATTGAGGAACCGTTTCCTGTTTGATTTCTAACACTACAAAATCTCTGATAATCCTTAGCACAAGCTATAAATCACTTATTCGATGTTCTTAGGTGAGAAAAATCCTGATGTGGTTGCATCCTACCGGGCTCGTTGAATTGAAAGTTTACCAGCGAACAAGGGTCCTTCTTCTATCAAGTTGACTCCTTCCCTCTTCTTGTGAAACACGTCGAACTTGAAGTACGGGGTTAACTAACGCTAAAGCTATTAGCATTTATAGTGCAAAGTTGCCTGGGCGTTAAATCCACTCTCCGTTTCTTGCTCGCGCGTGTCTCTGAAAGGAACTTTCCCCTTATTCCCATTTCGTGCTTTTATCTAGTTTCCTAGCTGTTTCTCTTGCTCTCCATTGATGTTTCACTTCATGTTTTTCCAATCTTCAAAACAATTATTGAACTCGGTTGAGTGAGAAAGCATTGTTATTTTTGGAATATTTTCGTTGACTTCAGCATCTTCTTACTATAAATATTCAATTGCATACATATTTCCTTTGTCATATCAACGGTATATCAATGTAATAAAGCAATTAGATGCTATTCCTTTATATGCTATGAAACGTCAGAGTAAGGTAGAAAAAGAACTTTTTTTCTTGAGCTTGAAAAGGGTAAAGGATGAAAAATCCTACAAGCTCATTTAAGGTCTTCTCTCTTTATCTTTCGCAGTCCATCCTAACATTTTCCTTCTCTTTCTTCATTTCGTCTTTCCGCATCCGGAGAATCTCTATTTTTCGCCTTTCTGACACATCATCAACCACAAGCGCAGTTCTTTAATGTGTGGTGGTGCACTTGTCCGCTTTATTAAATGGCCACATTTATAACGTTGAAAATCTACCTGGTATAAGAGGGCGAATATTTCTCTCCTCTTGCAGTACAGATACGAAGGGAATCATAACTACGACGGAGGCCATGCTGGCCTCATTTAATCTGAAGCTACAGATATTCCTCAGGGATAGTCGTTTCTTTCAAAAAAATATAAAAAAAACAAAAACAAAGAAGCGAGTTAGTCAGTTGCGTGCGTTTCAACATTAGAGAATTCATCCCTGAACGAAAGAAAAATGAGTTAGTCTGGATCCGAGACCAAGGACTCATCTGACTTTTATTCTAGTCAAAAATTCGGGTGCGGTTTGGGTGAATTTTGTTCTTTTGAATGTTGATTATTTAAAATTAACATACGAGAAAGCACAAGACTTGGAAATTAATTATTCATCTAATAATGGATTCATGATGGCCGGAGGATATTCTTGATTATTCAGCATTATTCAAAATAACTCTAATTGCAAATCGTTTGAGAACATAGAACTGCAAATTCTAATTATCGATACGGTTTCTCGAGCACCAAGTCTTAGACAAGGCGTTCTCTGAAACGCTAGGTTAACCCGGCAGCTAAAATTGTCACACGGTTAACTATATGTACGGGGCTTCCGCGACAATACCAAGGTAGACTACAGTACCAGCAACACAATGGTAACGGCACCCGACTCTAAATTGTACACTCTCATAGGATTGCAAAGGGTGTACGGATACACGTACCTCTGGAAGAGCATAAGGTTAATGCTGCATTGTGCTTTGCATGCAGGTTGTCGACGCATTTGCTATCTATACGTCTCTGCGTTATTATCTACTCGTGCGAATGTACTTACGTAACTTTCAGGTATACTCTTATGTGCTCCAAATGCCCTATTTACCCAACTCAAGAATCTCAGAATTCCAGGTGAACCTGTGTCAAGAAATTCAAATGCAAGGGAGAAATGATACAGAAATGCAAAAAATGATGGTTGTGAAAAGAATAGCAATATTTTTCCATACAGAAATTCTTCAACAAACTCGTTCGTTGAAGACTCAACCAGAAAACCGTTTGATGAACAAAACTTTGTTTTTCTAGAACATTCGTTTGCAGTGGTTAAAACAAAGTTTTTCAGCTGTTTTTATCTCATTTTATTTCCCGTTTTCAGTATCCACTTTTCACTATATGTAAGCGTCGACAAATGTGGAGATTACATGCGATTAGACAAACACGACGTCGACGGTCTCGTTTGAAAAATAAACCTTTAACGCCACGTCAAGCAAAGCTTCGTATTGATTGTTATAAATAGCGTGACTGCTTCTGGAGGGTGAGAATTTCGGTGGAAAATCCTGCGAGATTATACCCTTATATCATGCTATTAATATTGCTTTCTGCGAATCTGCCTTCAGCTTTTGCTATCTGAGTAGATAGGGTGGGTGTGTTCTCAATAAAGACCCTTTATCATCCCCTACAAGAAAAGCCACATCTATAGTATTTTCACTCCCTTGCATTTTACTTCCGATTACCCTGGTAGACAGTTAGCATGTGGTTTTGATATTTTTTCATAGAGGTATAAATAAATAGCCTTTATGTAAATCTTTGAATGATTTATTATATTTAAAAGCAGGGAGAAAGATTGGTAACGTTTTTATCCTACATATAAATTGATGTTTTCTCGCTTTTGTGTATGTTGCGTCATCAGCCACAATATCAGTTGAATTTTGAAAGTTTACCAAACTTCATACAGGAACTCTTCGTCACCTGAGCTCTTTATAATTCCATTAAGCAAACTTGGAAATTTCCCCCGAGAATCCTCACTCGTCTCGACTTGGCGTAATTTTCTCATTTTGCACAGGGATGGCGAACACTGGTCTTGACATCTATATCGCTTCTTGCGCTGAGTGAGTTATAAAAGATTGTGTTATGATGCTTTCTATAAACCGCATAACGTGCAACCCGTGAAACCAAGTTAACAATCTTAGAATTTTTTTAATTTGTATCAATATTCACATAACCTTTATTCACTTTTTAGTATAACATGATATAGTTAAATGAAAGCCGTAAAGTACTCAAGCTGCAACTGTTGCCAAATCCATGAAATTAGGGAAGTATACTTCTGTCTGCAAATATTTTAATAAAGCACGTAAAATATCGGAGTTCAGAATTTAACGGATTCATCAGCACAGCGGGCACTGCAATTAAATGTGAAAATTACAATACGTATGCGAAGAGAGTTAGAGAAATAAAGCAAAAATGTCGAGAATTTAGATTGAAGTTTTTCGATTTTCACGAAAAGTTATGATGGTTAACATTTTAATGGTGGAAAGTCACAGTGAATTTTATAGACGAGAGTCGTGTGTGCCCTCGAGGGCATATACGCCTCGCGTGTCGACCAAATATCCTGAATAAGCATGTAGATCTCTGAACGACTGTTGCAAAGTTCTTGAAACTTTGTCAAAGTTATAATCAAAGTCGGCTTAATATAGACTTCGGGGATGGAAACTGATAATTGGGACACCGCTGGCGGTTATCTTCCGGTTAGTGCTGGAATTTCAAGTAGAGGAACATCGTGTAAATATCAACTTCTAGTCACTCGTCCTTTCTGTAATATCCTTTGTGATATTCAGATCTTCTCATTTCCTCTTCATTCCTTTTAGATCAAGCTACATATAGAATTGTACAATCTCATTATCGGTTCAAGCCCCGAAGTTAATCATCAGTTATAATAATTTAATTATGATATTACTTCATAAATTGACCTTGTAGGGAATTTCCGTTATTGCAGAATCCTTTTTCTGAAAAGAAACTAAATGGAATAGGGGAATTTTTAGCCAAGCGAAATGAACAAAGAAGGAGAGCAAAACCAAGTCGAAAGCACGGTCCACGCTTTCGGAATGATCAAACGCTCCCTAAAACAGGTTTCGTTCTTTCCTTGTATCACCACCTCTTTTTTTAACTTCTCGCCATGTTGGCGGCCCACGGTGGAAACTCTAGTTCCTTCTCGTGTATATTCCACGTACGTGCCCAGTGATCCAAATATTTGGACGCCGCAGAAGACGAAATTCTCGAATGAGCTTTCAATATGTTTCTCAATAAAAGCATGGAAGTCTAGTCGTCTCTCCATTCGCTCTCCTAAGCTTGAAAAAGCATATTGATTTTGTAATGCAGCATCAAAGAATCATGAATAATTGACGTGCAAGTCTCTAAAGCGTAATTATCTTCTTGTGGAAATTTAAAGAGCAACTATATTTGTATTCACTTCAACACGATTTATAGTAATTTGTACCACGTATTTTACATCGTGCAAATTATATTCTGCTTGAGTTTTGTTTTTACAATCTAATGCAAGGAACTAACCTCGTTAAAGTTTTACGACCATGACACTGAAAGCTTACCAATTAGACATCCTTTGGTAAGTAATAAATATGAGAATAGCCACGGTATATTTAACCAGGATGTATGGTTGTAGGTGCGCTTGTTAAATAATAAAAGATGCTGGGTATTCATGAGTATGTGTATCTATATATTGTATGAAGAAGGAACGGAGAAGCCAAATAACAGAGAATGGATTATTTTATTTATGCAGGCACCTAAAAACCAGTATTATAGGTGTGAAATAATACAAATTTGAATTTTTTAAAAATTCTTCTTTTCATTTTTGACACAGAAACTCTTGAGAAGAGTAGGTTATGGCGGTAGTGCGGATAACATCGCTATTTCACCAACCAAAAATATATACCAAAAGATTTGTTTCCAATTATATTTTATCCAGAAATACTTTTCCACTAAAAATACCAATAGACATTACAAGTTTCTTTCATTCAAAATCATTTTCCATGCAAATGAATGAATATTTTTAAACTGTTTCTAGATAAAAATACAATCAATTATACACAAATTCGTTAACTGAACATTCAAAACTTTCCAGTCATCTAAAAACAAATAGGGACGTTATTTGTATACTGGTCACTCTGCCCTGCACCGGCGACCTACCCCACTCCTACCTAATTTAAACTGTCTGGAATTGAAGTACTCGTGATAAGGCAGGTGACACGAGTCATGCACGGAGACCAGCTGCACGTTCTATAGGTGACTTTGCGGGGTTTCCTCGACAATGGATTACGCAACTGCCATACCATACTGTCTCACCCGCATAATTCACTTACAACCCTTTACTTTCACATCGCTCCTTATCGTCGACGCGACATTACACCTCTATCCGCTGTTTCCCCTTGCTACTGTAAACAGTGAACCGTCTAACCAAGCCACTACATGCCCTTAAATGAACATATTCTGGCTTCAGTAATCTGTCAGCATCTTCTGACTGACAAATAACAGTTTCTTAACTTTCCACTAATTTTTCCCTTGATTAATATTTCATTTGTTTTAAGTTTTAATTTAATCTTCGGTAATTTTCGATGTAAAAATGGGAAAACTTTTACTATTTGAAGCTCTTGTGTTCAGGAAGTTGACATTACATTAATTATGTACAGTACGCTTTACGCGACGCGAAAAATATATAGAGCTACTTCACTTAAATGTCAACGTCATTTAAAAACAATTAGTTTCCAAGTGAACGCCCACAAACCTGATTTAGACAAAATCGGTGTCTACATACTTCTACCTTGTAAACTCATTGAAAATGTCAAACGCGAAACTCCTCGTCTGTGCGCAAGTAACAAGATTGCCGTCATATAGAGGCATATGGTTGACTGGGCAACTGATCAAACCATCCTCCCCTTTCCCGATTGATACTATGAAACTCAAAATAAAATGCTAAAAATATGACATAATACATACTTTTTTTGAATCGGGACTTAAGTTATATTCTTAACTCCCTATGGACTAAAAAGTGACGTCATATGTAAACAATTTTACTCCCTATATACTTATAGGGAGGAAAAAGTAGAACTTTAGCCCCACTTCATAAGAGTGAAAAATCGCACTTTTTCAGAACTCGTCGAAAAAGTCCCTCTTTTCCTTCTTGGTGCATAATATACTGTTAAAAAAGTTTGAAGAATGTATTATTATCATTACAAAAACAAAAATCGAAGGTGCAAAGATTTGTAGAATGAAAATTTTTTATTATATTGGAAAACTTCCTACTACCAAGAAAAATGGTTCCTAGAGCAAGCTCAATTTCATTAATTCATTTATGGCGATTTTCAATATTCTTACTAGATTTGATCAACGTTGGTTAATATTGGAAATTCGTGGAAAATATATACATAATATATATCGAATGAGTGAGACTTCTACAGCGGAATTCTTAAAAGTGAAAAAATCATTCTTTTTGCTATAAAAAATTTGGATAAATTGGACTTGTCAGGGTTATTAGAAAGGTCAGAGTTGACAAACGGGGTCCGTGGATTCTAAGTGCTGTTTCTCGTTCTCATTTATTTATTCATTTATTATCCAGAGAGAAAAAGCATTATAAAGTGTCGAGCTTTTCCCAAAGACTAAGCAAGCCACAAAAGAGATGAGAGAAAAGAAGAGTGGGAGTGAGAAAGAGGGAGTGGGAGAAAGTTGACGGTGGGAAAGTTATTACAGCCGCTCAAGAATGAAAAATAATGCCGCTGCAGACGGAAGATAAGTGTAACTGTAGCTACTTAATGTTCGGCGAAATTTCACCGAGGGATTTTGAGGTTAAAGTCTAGGTGAACAAAGCGAACTTTAAGCTTAGAAATGAAAAGGCACCACTAAAAGGAAAGCGCTTGGTGATAAATAAGTCCACAGATATTGTGTTCGTTCCCAAAACCTATGGCAGCTCGTATCTCTTTCCAGCAATACCACTCTCTGCTTTCTTAAGGTTTCTCACATAAAGCAAGTTCACCATAAAGCATATCTGCGTATATTGCCTTCTTTTGCATATGCTGCACACTCTTTTGTTTCTCCGAGCTGCGCCTTGAATCTCTCAAGTTATTCTCCTTATCAAGTACAATACTTTCTTTATTTTAGACTAAATGCAATTTGATCTTAACATGGAATTGCAAAAATACCATCATCAAATAAAAAATGTTAATCAGTGAGAAGTGTCTCATGAACAGGGGAAATCTTGGCTGATTTCCTTTAGTGACCCACTTCTCATTGATTCAGATTAAGAGCGTACCTAGCTCTATTTATACAGAATAAGTTTTAATTAGTTTAGAATTAAGAAATAAAGGAGAAGAGAGAAAAAAATTGTTTTCAGTGCTTCATAAAATCTCGCGGGCATATCAAAAGATTGCAGTCGATTGGAGATAAGCTTTTACTACAAGAGGTACATAAAAACTGGCCTCCTTCCGGTAGCTGACTATTAAAATGTTTCTATTGCAGCTTATATATTCTCAGCGGCGCTTTTATTTCATTACATCGCTTGTACAGCTAACTAAATTACGGCAATTTCGTGGCACACAGTCACCACTAAATGGTGATGGTAGTGGAGCAATTAAACTCATGCAGTTTCATGAGGGTTCGGGAGAGATACAAAGAAAAAGTTCATATTTCCTGAAACCAGAATAACTTTCAAATCATATGAATATTGATTTTTTTACACTATATTGAGAATTAAAATCACAACTAATATTTTATTTAGAATCTTAGAAAAACTGTTAATATCGACATTACTATTGATCTGTTACTAAAGGTTGTTCTTGAAAGATTTTGCCGATGTTTTCTTTTGCTAGAGGTTGTTATTTTTTGTTGCTTGTTGTTTTGCACCTAATTTTTATTGAATATTTTTAGGAGATGTGTTATTAACCGATGCTAGTGATTGTTATTATCCTTGCTAGAGGTGGTCAATTAGCGTTTCTAGGTCAACTCCAACCATATAAGGTCAGTTGTACAGTATTGAAAGTGAACCTAAGAAATTTACAGTTTGAGCGTGTTCAATGCCACCTAGATTTTTCAGTAGAGTATATCCTATCTCACGTATATCATTGTAAAGTACTTTCGGGACAGCACGATAATAGCAGGTCGGATGGCATAATTTTGCATAAATCATATTAAGTCTCAGCCAAGTGAAAATTGCAATTAAAGTAACTATGCATTGAGCATATGAGACGCTCAGTTTTAATAACGTGACTCGTTGCACGAATTCACCTGAACCTTTCTCTCCCACGATCCATTTTCCCCTCTGATCTGTACAATCTTAATATAAAGGCGATCTCACGCGCGGTAATAACTTGTCAGCTGCAGCGAGCACAGCTTTGATAAACGCCACCCAGTTCAAGCAAATCTCTTTTAACACTGTATAATGTGCAAGGATTCCGTTCCTCCAGTTCCATATTTAAATTTCCAAACACAGAGGCTATACATTAGGGTGATCCAAAAAACACACTTTACAATTTTTTACATAGTACTTTACCATATTGTAGGCCTTGTGACAATAGAAAACACGTATTTTTTGGTTATAAAAAAAATAATTTATAGGATTACGCAAACCACTTTTCTTATGATTAATAACATGAAAAATCATGAAATTTTCAGTGTGAGTTTATTTAAAAATAAAAAAATACGTACTTTTTTGGACCACCCTGCTACAATACATATATATGGTTTTTTGACATAATCACGAAATTTGGTTTTACACTGACAAAGAAAATGCCGGAGAATTTTCCCTCTTTCCTTCTTCAATTTTGATAGTGCATCAGACTGACGGTTCTTTTCTTTTTTTGCTCCTTGAAACGTATCCTCAACTATACGCATGTCCTGGGGATGTTTGCAAGTTCCACTCACGTACTGACCTACCGCGAAAATAAATTCGCCCTGACGAACAGATGGAAAGAGGGGAGTGCCGTGGCGTTTCGGTCCACTCGTGCAGTCAATCTCGATGGATGTTCCTTGCTCCGTGAATCGAAACCTTTTTGCGTTGGTTCTTGGGTAACCAAGATTAATGTCGATGCATTAAAATAGAAAGGAAAGCGATCAAACTGAAAACACCAGAATCGCAGTAACAAGAAAATCAGAATTCTTTTCAATAAATATAAATATTCGTGAAATGTAAAATATTGTTGATGAATATATTTTCCAAAAATCGCATTTGTGCAGCGTTAAGCTATATTCTGTGAAGGGTGGTTACTGGGCAGTCGACTTGAAATACGGTTTAAATTTCTCACCCGAAGGACCTTCCGATTTAGGAACGCAGGTCTCTGCCAAATTTATTTCGCTTGTCTCCGATCGTTAGGCTCGCTTCACAAAATGAGAAAAATAAATAAAAAGAATCAGAAGAATAAATAAAACTTACACAAGTGACAACAACAAGGCACATGGATAGTTGAAATAATAAATCAAAATATAGATACGAGGTTGTTGATATAAATTGAGTAAAACTTGTGGACATTTGAAATTGAAATGTTGAATTGACATCATATGTCATCTTTATATATACTATATATAAATATATCCTGGGTTCCCGATTTATTAGATAGAAAAGCGCAAACCAGATATTGAGTTCAAAAGTAGAAATTCTAATGAAATATTGATGGGAAGACCAGTAAAAGCACACAATTAAATATTTAAGCTGAAAACATCCAAAGTCATCCTTTCGTGATAAAGTTTGTAACAGCCATCGACTTAAATACTTTATGATCCGAGATGCCAGGCTGTGACTTTGGAAGAAGGCATGTGCACGCGATTTTAAATCTAACGACACTATTCTAGTCACGGCCACGGCGAGGTGTGGAACCAAGAGCGAACGACTCAGGTGATTCTCGAGTTCCAAGATAAGCAAGAAGCACTCTTACTTATGGAACGTTAAGTAAGTAGTGTAGAGTGCCATCAAACAGAAGCAAGGTCCGACTCTGTCCGTAAACGGCTGGCACGTGCTCGGTACTCTCATATACTCTACTTGCGACTCTCACAAACCTTATACCACCACGAAAAGGTGAACCTAGCATTGCGGTCTTTTCCGGTCTTCGTGGTCCTTGTTCTCAAACATTTGATTTCCATCGTTCGCACTTTATACACAGTGAAAATGTCTAACATAAAGGTACATATCGGGATCAACCGAATAAGTTCTAGGGTTTCGTAATTCCGGGCCTAAACCCTTACCTATTATAAAATATGCTTGGTTGGATATCCGATTCTTGGATTTGATTGTAATACGTTGTTACTGGTTTGGCTCCCATTTTTCTAATCAAAATCGCCTTCCGAATTCCATACGTGGCCTTCTAGGATGTTTGATGAAACCCAAAAAAATGAAATGACTCATATGGATGCAAATTACTTCCATTGCATTCGTAATCAAATTTCTACATAGATTTCTGTTCGAATGTAATTATGAGGCTCCCACAAGGTTGTTACATCTATCCTCTTATAGATTGTTGTTTTTAAATAATTTTTTCGTTTTTTCATGGCTGGGACATGATACAAGTATACAACAGACGCTTGTAAACATGAAAAATCGAGTAACTATCGAAACGACTCTTGCCGTGATCGTTATAGAAAGGCGAGTCGCGAGTCGATACATAATATAGGTGGAGCTAGGTAGTTGTAGGGGCGAGTAGAGGAATGCGAGCATAAATTCGCGAGGGACCTTCACATAGGTTGAACCGCACCCCTTGTCCCGCATGACGGCCACCTACCAGGGGGAGCTTGAATATGAAAGAGTATAAATTATACTGGCCGGAGCGAATCGCCGAAAAAGGTTTTGCTGACTCGCGCCCGAAAGCGAAACGCTTTTAATATTATACTGGTCGCGAGGAAATTAGTTTTCCTGCCACTTTTATTCCCCTGACGTATCACCCTCGTTCTCAAAAACTATTACTGAATGTTCTCTTCTTTTCCTGTTTTTCTGTTACTTTTATTATTTCACGTCTCGATTACTTTCTCCAACAAACAATTTTTGCCTAATATGTCATAATGATTCGTTGATTTTTGCTAGAAAAGTAACTCTGCATTTATTGTCAGTCAAGCATTTTCAACTCCTTAAAATATTCATGATTATTGAAATTAAACTAATAGGTACTATTTAATTATATTTCAAATTCTCTATATTCACCATTTTATTATATCACATTACCAATGTTTTGAAAACTTAATTTGTATTCAATGAATAATATCTGAATAATATCTATCTTCAATTAGAATTTCATGCATTTTGTTGCTAAACTTTGCAAGATTTGTCACCTAGAGAAGTAGAGATCAGAAGCTACAAAGGTATTGTTTACATCCTTTTATTTTCATAAGAGATGCGTGTCAAAAATGTATCCAGCACATTTTCTTCCTTAGGAGCGTCTAATTAGAGATACAATTCAGTATATATATCCTTTGTCAAAATTCTCAAAAAATTTTTCCAGCGAAAAAATAGCGGCATTTGATACCACGATTTGAAAGAACTTTTTTTATTAGTAATCGAGAAAATGTGGATATTTTATAGAACAAAGTCGAATAATAAAACATCTACATGTTCAAGATCTTGCAAAGTATAAAAGGTGAAACGGGTTAAACACGTAAACATGAAAGGGTTGGCAAAAGACAATGAAATGGAGTTTCTGAGCGCAATTTAGATTGAGGTCACTGGTTTTCATCAACGGGTATACGTTGGGTTAGACTATATATTATACGGATGGCTGAGTAAATCCGTCAGTACCTACGTATGAGTGCATGGGCTGTATTTTCTTTCTCTGAAAATCTATTTAATATTGAAATATTAGCTCATCGAAATTTCCTCTAAATTTCGTTTCATGCTAGCATTATTATCGACTAAATAATATCAGACATGTTTAACGGAGTTGCTTATCAGATTTGACAAAACATGACTGAAATTTTAGTAAATTTTGTAATTGATTTACTGCACTGTTCAATTTTCTACAAATTGATTGATCATTACCCTTGACTCGCCAATAATAATCTTATTAATAATTCATTTTTGATATTATAAATCATAGTTTCATTAGGAAGAATATATATATATATATATATGCATGTTATATATCTCAGTCCTCAGCCTTCACTCGATCGTAGCGCCAAGAGAAATGCGGCCGTGAATTTAGCTCGTGTTGCGATTGCGGCGGAAAATGTGACAGAAAATAGCCGAGACGAATCCGGTCTCGGATAGGTATGCAAGAGAGAGTGCAACCGAGATAAGTGCGATTTGCAGACGAGGGTCAATGCCAAATCTCGAGGAGATGGTGGACAATCACGCGATCTTCAAGAAATTAACACGAGAAACGGAAAAGTAAAATTGACGTATCGGCTGGAGAAACTTTGGATGAACAAAAATGACTATGATTTAAAACTATCTTCATAGTATAAAAAGAGATTCCTACCCAAGTATTCTATTCTGAAATATTACTAATATTACAGTATACATATATCTATGCTCGTAAAATTAGAAGCGATCTGTTTCTCACAACCTTCATCTGCATCGGATTGTGAGTCAGACTTATGTTAAATGCTACGACTCTTCATGCCTCATCGTTGCGCTATTCCTGGAGGATTTCGTCTCAGACCCTCACGACGAAGTCTACTTGGTTCTTTATCGAATCAGCCAGTCTCTTTTCGCCCCGCGTCTAAAAATGAGTGGCAGTCCCTATTCACTGAATCTGTATTCAAGAGATTCGCAGCTAAAATTAAGCAAATTTTATATGGAATAAATGTTAAAAATTGTGAAGTATTTTGCCGTGAGCCTGGATGATCATAAGCCATCATTTATAAAAAGAATTAAAAATAATGGATAAGTTTAGCAAAGAATAGAATAGAATATAACTTTTTATCTCCAAATTGATGGATGATGGTTTCTTTGATATAAGTTGATAAAACTTTCTTTCTTCTCAAAATTTTTTCTTCAAATGAATTAGGAGTATTAACACTTTTGCTTCATTTTTAATGGTTTTTAAAATCTGATACACATTTGCCTTCCTTCTTCTCACTATTTTAATTAAAATCTATTAACTCTTCTTCATTATGCCCATTTAAACTAAAAGAGAAGTATGGTAAATATGCAAGATACAGTTTCCTGACACTAGAAAGAATAAAAACGATAGTTCTTCTACGTTGATTGAATTTTAATGCGTACTGGGTAGAATAAAGTGGTCCATTCGTTAAACCAACTGTAGATGGGTATCGATGCGAATGAAGCTGGAACATTAGTGGACTTCGTGCCTTTAATGTGAGATCGGTCGTCCTTATACTGTTTCCTTCCGTTGGCCGTAAACTAGAATACATTTTTCACCCTTGATGCTGTACCCTCACTAAATTGTCATTTGTATTCTTTGCCAATTCTTTTCAACTTAATTCTTTACCTACTTAATTCTGTCTGAAAGTCGCTGAGTGTATTATAAAAAAAAATCTAGCCTTATTTATCCTTTCGGTTACTAATATTTCCACTCCTATATTTTATCTAAAAATAGAATACTAGATTCCTCCACTTAATTAAAATGATAGAAAAAAAATCTGCAAATCGTTGGGTGAATAACTTCCATTATAATTTTCACATTTATGGATTATTAAGATTAAATTACGTCAGGAGCTCTTGGAATTTAATGATATAATTTAGGACTCTGACGCTGAGATTATTAAATTCACTATTATATTAATCGAAGAAGCAATTTCTGGTAAAAAGATGTAACTACTACTACATATTCCACATACCACACATTCCTGGATGACATTTATTTTGCAGTACTTTGCTTCAATTTTACCCTTAATTTTCAACAACAACAAAAAAATCATCCAACGGTATTAACGATAAATGGTACGAAATTATGTGTGGATATAAGCCGGATAAATGTTTGCGAGCAGATTCACTCTGTGCCTTTCCATTACAAAGTTTCTGACGAGAAAATCTGATAACCTGTATCGGTGCTTTCATGTCATGCGTTAAATTATTAGACCACCGAGAAGAGAAGATGGGATATCGCTGAAGTAATAACGACAAACATTAACTCGGTCTTCGACCCCACGGCATTTCCTAAGTGCTCGTATAAATAAATTACTTTCGCCTTTTACGCAGCCGGTCAATTAGATGCGATCGTTAACAAAGTACGAGCAAAGCGAAAGAAGATGATCTTCAAAATTGACTTCTCGTCTAGGTTTTGCCTTCCGCTTTATGACAATAATTTCTTTATCTATATAAATTTTTGCGTCTTGAGAATAGAAAAAAAATACACAATGAATGCTTGAAATATTAAGTGTATCCTGATATGAGTGAGTATATCATGTTTATCGTGCAGTATAATAATTGATGAAAATTGATGTCTATAAAGTATCGAAAGTATAGGTATAAATTTCGTGCTGGTTTATGCAAATATATGATACAGTTCTTTTTTATTCCGCATTGCTCTACTTTTAAAAGAAACACAAGTTAACCGTTAACTGAACTTTAAAGTGCATCGACGTAAAAGAACTCTCAGAAGAAAAACCCTTTCAAACTCCCGAGATCTCAGAATAATAAGTAGAGTACCAAAGAAAGTACACGAATGTTCAATCGCGAAAGAGTCCAGCAAGTATAATTTTACAGCAAATTAAGTGTCACACAACGAAAGAAATTTCAGGACATCTTCTAGGTATACGATGTGAAATTCATACAGTTTAGCATGTGAGTTGGAAACGGAGACTTGTAAGTTTAATCAGAATAAATCAAGACTAAGTAACTCTTAACAATGAGAATTCCCCGGAAGAAGGTCTCGTAAAGCCTCAAATTTCACGGAAGATGACTCTGATATCGTCGAGGTAATTTGTGTGTCACTACTTGATCCCTTATCGGGTCACAAAGAACCGTTCAGCCGATTTTTCTCTAATGATAAAGT